>JANAVB010012450.1:10000-139547 GCA_029216955.1 Iris pallida
ACCGCAGCTAACTCTAGGTCATGGGTAGGATAGTTCCGTTCATGAGTCCGTAATTGCCTAGATGCATAAGCAATCACTTTTCCATGCTGCTGTAGGACACATCCTAGCCCCTTTTTCGAAGCATCGTTGTATCTGGTGAAACCTCCAGATCCTGAAGGTAATGTCAGAACTGGAGCGGACGTCAGCCTCCTCTTCAGCTCCTTAAATGCTGCCTGACAGTCCTCTGACCAGATGTACTCTGCGTCCTTCTGTGTCAGTTTTGTCATGGGTTCAGCTATCCTAGCAAAGTCCTGGACGAACTTCCTACAATAGCCTGCTAAACCCAGAAAGCTCCTGATCTCTGAAACTGACGTCGGAGCCTTCCATGTCTCAACGGCAGCAATCTTCCTAGGATCCACCGAGATCCCCTCTCCAGTAACTACATGACCGAGAAACTCCACTCGGTCCAAAAAGAACTCACACTTCGATAATTTGGCATACAACCTCTCCTGCCTCAGAATCCCCAAAACTGTTCGCAAGTGCTCTACGTGCTCCTCCATCGTCTTCGAGTATATCAGGATGTCGTCGATAAATACTAAGACAAACTTGTCCAGATACTGGTGAAATATCTTATTCATCAAATTCATAAAGACAGCTGGCGCATTTGTGAGACCAAATGGCATCACTAAAAACTCGTACTGCCCGTACTTCGTATTGAACGCCGTCTTCTGGATATCTGCAGCCCTGACTTTCACCTGGTGGTAATCGGATCTCAAATCTATCCTGAAAAACACCTTCGCCCCACTCAACTGGTCGAACAAATCATCTATCCTGGGCATAGGATATTTGTTCTTAATGATGATGGTATTCAACGTCCAGTAGTCAATGCACAACCGAACTGTACCTTCCTTCTTAGGCACAAAGAGCACTGGCGCTCCCCATGGAGAAGCACTAGATCGAATGAAACCTTTTTTTAATAGGTCATCAATCTGCTCCTTCATCTCTACGGTCTCCTTGGGGTTCACTCTATAGCAAGCCCGGGATACTGGTGATAAACCCGGTACTAAATCTATAGTGAACTCCATATCTCTGTCAGGCGGAAGTCCTAGAAGATCCTCTGGGAATACATCCATAAACTTTCTAATGATAGGGTTTGGTGGTGCTATCTCCCTAACTGTCGCACAACAGTTCGGCTCTAGGCTGATCTCCGGCCATGTCCTCCTGACACTGAATGGTGCCGTGCCCGGAGGATTGAACAGATTACTACCCTAATGACAGTCTATGGCTGCATGGACATAGCTAAGCCTGTCCATCTCTAATATGATATCATATCCGGGAAGTGGCATCACAAAGAATCGTCCCCTAAACTCTCTCCCGGCTATAGTAATAAAGCATTTATAGATAGCTCTAATGGGTACTGGTCCGTCTTCCGTTATTACTCTACTCATCTCCTCGGTAGGTGTAGCTACTAAGTGGTGTTTGTGCATAAACTCTAATGACAGGAAGTTATGAGATGCACCAGAATCAAACAAGCATAGAGCTAGAAAAGTATACAAATAAACATGACCTGTGATGATGTCAGCCAAATAATCTGGCTCCGAAACCTGCTCCGGCTCTGGCTCAAGAGCCAAACTATAAGTTTTCCCTTGGGGTCCCTTCTGCTGCTGCAGATGTTGCCCAAACCTCTACTACTGAGTCGAAAGCGGCGGTCCTCTAGACGGTGGTCCGGCACCTGGTACCCTGGCTACTGGGCACTCCCGAAGCTGGTGGGTGGCAGACCCACAAGTTAAGCACCGCTTCAACCTCTTTCTGCAGACGGAGTAATCATGCCCTGGTCTTCGACAAAATATACACAGCTCCCTTCTGCGGCTGAGGTCCTGGGGCTCTAACTGGTGGGGTTGGATGATGTAGTGTAGGGGGACGGTAAGTCTGCTGGTGTGGCACCGGTGCTCTCGGATGGAAAGCCTGACGCTTGGATGATCCCTCGAGGTGTACAGAAGCCGGCCTCTTGCAAGACATAAGATGCTTCTCTATGTTCCGAGCCAACTCTAGGCTCTGGTAGTAGTCAGTCGTACCGTTCGCCACTATAAGAATGCCAATGTCTGGAACTAGACCATGGCAAAACCTACGTGTCATCTCCTCTGGGCCTGCAACTAGACTAGGAGCGAAATGGCTCAGGCGAATAAATTCTGCTGCATACTCGTCAACAGAACGGTTCTCCTGCTGGATGTTCTGGAATCGTAGCCCCATGGCTACCCTAGCGGTAGTCGAGAAGAATTCTTCTTGAATTGGGTCTTGAACTGATCCCAGGTGGCATTTTCTTTCGCGAATAGCGGCTCATTCCTGAACCAAACTCCTGCCAAGTCTATCAGCAAAAATCCCGCTGCATCGACCTGGAGGTTATTCGACAACCTAGCTCCAAGGAGCTTCCTCTCTATCGAGTCTAGCCAGTCATCTGCTACTACTATGCCCTCAGTCCCTAAGAACTCCTTGGGGTTCACACCCATGAAGTCCTTGATTGTCCCTGCTCTCTGTCGTGGCTCTACAGGTGGTGGGACCACGGTACGTTCCTCAGAACGCTCCATGCTCTGGCGGAGTAGGATGGTCTGCTCCTAATGGGTCGTTAGGAACCCCTGGATCAGAGTGAGCAGTTGGTTCCCGTCGAGTGTGACGGAAGCCTGGGCAGGTATAGTAATAGGTGGTGGTGGGAGTATCGGGTTCTGCTGGGACTGTGATGTGCAAGGTGGTGGAAGCATTTGGCTTGGTGGATTTGTGGAGTGGAGAAGTATGGTAGGTGGAGGTGTATCGGTCAACTGATCAACCGACTGGATAGGGAGTGTGCCATTCTCAGGTGTGACAGACTGGGATGAGTGGGTGAGCACCATCTAAATAAAATAAAAAGGACTTATAAGGACTCTTTAAAGTAAACAATCATAAAAAAATCTAATTATAATAGTGAGCATGTGATGTGATACGTTTCCTATATTGCAGTCCTAGTATTCCTCTAGGTGTTCTAAGCGTCATTCCTAGTGTTGTCTAGTTACCTTAAGTTCCTAATTGCAGGCATGCTTGGTACAATGACGTAACCAAACAATTTAGTCAGGACCTGCATGGGCCACCACTAAAAACATGTCACGATCCGCTACCCAAATTATTGGGCCGGGCCGAGTCATGTCCAGCCTATGCTTGAGATAAAGCGTAGTAAGCTGTTCCAAAGATATCAAGGTAAGACTAAAATGTGCTAACAGTTCTAAAGATATCAGGAGATCGATTCCCGGTGGGAGCGTTAGCCACAATTACCTTCTCCTCACCTCCCTTACTCTCTCTCTCTCTCTCTCTCTATATATATATATATATATATATATATATATATATATATATATTGGAACCAGGTAAATAGTTTCTGGAATCGCTTCCACTGGGATTCGAACTCCTGACCACTCGGGTCGCATGCATCTCTTTTAACCACTAGTTTTGAGGTCATTTGCTCTATATATATATGTGTGTGTGTGTGTGTGTGTGTGTGTGTGTGTGTGTGTGCTGTTTAAAAGTTGTTTCGAAATTGAATGAAATAATAATTACTCTTACTGATTGATTTACATTCGATAGATAATTAGTTTTTTCATTTACATGATTTTAAAATTTTAATATATTTTTACATCCTTGCTAATTAGTGTTTTCATTTAAATTTTTTTGCTGAATTGACTAAAAAATATTCAATGTTACGATCAATATTAATATCGATCGGTATCAAATCAAGATTCGAGACATGTCAAACCGTATCAGTAATGAATGTTATATTTTGAACTATCCTCGACACAACTTTGAGAATAATTTATAGAAAATTAGTTGAGTGTTTGTTGTTGTTGTTGGGAGCATTTCTGTTTTTTTTAAGTTTCCTTTGTATTTTTCTATGGTTGTTGCTTTTGTAAGAGTTAGGAGCATGAGAATTCTCTTTAAGGCATATGGACTCAATTTAATATCGCACCTCATGGACTAACTCCGATTCGGATCATTAGGATTCCGACATGTGGCCCGCGGGCACAAATCGCGAGCCCTATATCATTTTCCTTTATATATACCTACTTGGGTGGCCCTTATGGCAAGAATGCTCTTTGCATGTATCAGTTGAGGGTGTCCAAGTAGCTCGCCGAACTTGACGCTGTTCTTGGCGAGGATTTCAGAGAAGACGCAACCGGGTGAGATAGGAAGGTGTTTGCTCCGAGAATGGACCTAGGTATTTGGAACGGTCCGTACATGTTCAAAGAATATCTATTCTACTATATAATAGAAAAACTTAGATGGTGAAACTTTTAAATTCTAAAAATACCCTTACATATTTATACTAATTAAAAATAGTTTATTAATTTTAATAAGGACAACTCAGTAATTAGGAAGACTATTCTTTGGTCTTTCTAAAGAGTCTTCCTAAACTAATTAAGAAATATTAAAATACGTGTAAGGCACGTGCACATATGCTAGTATACATGTATATGTTAGTTGATCATGGCACACCTTAAGATAGGAAAACTCTAGCAAAAAGGGAAATAGGAGTCAAAGGACCACAAAGGGAAATAGGAGTCAAAGGACCGCCAATTGGCTCGCACCCATCAGTATCCCTATTGGCTCCAGCCCCTCCCTCCTCAGCACGGGTCCATTACGTCCAATGGACGGCTGCCATGTGGCTTTTCTGAAAACTGCTGACAACATAGTATTGTTGTTTAAGAAAATAGTTTAAAGTACGTTATATTATAGCTACAACAAAATAAACGTGCTCATGTAGTTTGTTTAGCTATGTAAAACTATCATTACCAGACGCTATGAGGAGCACTCCTGACGGTCTTCTCCGAAGGTGCCGACCTTGCGCTGAAGCTCGTTCGAGGCCTTGATCGGGGCGGTCTGGTTGGCCAATGTGGACCCTTGGATCGCGGAGGCGGCTGTTAGGTTTTGGCTAACAAAGGAAGGATGTGCTAGACTAGATAGGTTTAAGTAGAGGGGATAATAGTAAATGAGGCTGATGCCACATAGGAGGGAGCTGGCCATCCTACCATGCCCGGATATCCTGGTAGGGCTCATCCTATTCAGTATGCAGATATATTTGATACACAGATTTTGAGAACTACATATATGCTCCCAGTATTTTGTGGTGTCATCCTTTTTTGCTAACTATTTAGCCCTTTTATTTCATCCACAAAAAGTGCGTACGTGGGCTTAATTTTTTGTTTGAACCATTATTTTATTTTTAATTATGCTATTTGGCTTCCAATTTTTTTAGGTGATGTCATCTTCCATTACGTGACATCTGATATGGCAACTATCATGGCTGCTGACATGTTATATTTTAACCCAAAAAATTAATTATCCAATTTTTTTATTGTTAATGTTAATGCTAATTTTAATTTAATGTTAATATTAATGTTAATGTTAATTTTAAAATTAATGTTAATGTTAATATTAATACTAATATTAATATTCATGTTAATTTGATATTAATATCAACACATGGATCTAATGAATCGAATATTCTATCAACACTTGGATAAATTCGTGATTGTATTCATTGATGATATCCTCATATATTCGAAGAACGAAGAACATGAAGAGCATCTGAGGATAGTACTACAGACTTTGAGAGAAGAATGGTTATATGCCAAATTGAGTAAATGTGAATTTTAGTTGGATCATATATCATTCTTAGGCCACATCATCAGTGGTGAAGGAATTTCAGCAGATCCAAAGAATGTAGAAGCTGTTAAATCATGGCCAACACCAAAGTCTGTAGCAGAATTCAAAGTTTCTTGGGTTTAGCCGGATACTACAGACGCTTCATGAAAAATTTCTCAAGAATCGTAGAACCTTTAACTCGGCTAACCCAGAAAGAAGAAAATTTTAATTGGACGAAAAAATGCTAAGCATCTTTTGATGAGTTAAAGGAAAGGCTAATTTCAGCACCCGTATTAGCATTACCATCAGGGTCAGGAGGATATGAGATATACAGTGATGCCTCAGGCAAGGGACTAGGCTGTATGCTAATGCAACATGGAAAAGTTATAGCCTACGCCTCTCAACAGCTAAAACAACATGAGAGGAATTACCCAACTCATGATTTAGAACTTGCAGCTGTCACTTTTGCACTTAAATTATGGAGACACTACATGTATGGAGAAAGGATTAAAATTTATACAGATCATAAAAGTTTAAAGTATGTATTCACCCAGAAAGAAATTAATATGCGACAAAGAAGATGGCTAGAATTACTCAAAGACTTTGATATTGAACTGTAATATCATCCGGGTAAAGCTAATAGAGTCGCATATGCATTGAGCCGAAAACCAACGGCATTTCTTATGAATGCCCCAAAGAAAATCCTGGAGGATTTAAGGAAAATAGGAATTGAAGTAATATGCCCGATGGGAGAGGATGTATGGGAAATTTTACAAATACAATCCTCCCTAATAGATAGAATCAAGAAAGCTCAACAAGGTGATGCAAAACTTCAGAAAATCTGGAAACAAACAGAAGAAGGGCTCCAGACCGGGATGAGGAAGCATCCAGACGGATCATTAAGATTCAGAGATAGATTATGCGTACCGGTAGAGAATTGTGGACAGAGGTTATGTCAGAAGCTCTTAACTCGCAATATTTTATCCACTCAGGCAGTACTAAAATGTACAAGGATTTGAGACAAAAAAATTGCTGGCATGGGATGAAAAGAGAAATTGTCAGGTTTGTGTCTAAATGTCTCATCTGTCAACAAGTAAAAGCAGAACACCAGAGGAAGCAGGAATTCTTCAGCCTTTGCCCATACCGGAATAAAAATAGGAGCATCTCACAATGGATTTTGTGATAGGACTGCCGAAGACCCAAAATAGTAATAATGCTATCTGGGTTATCGTAGATAGACTTACTAAAACGGCTCGATTTCTACCATTTCGAGTTGGACAGTCAACAGAAACACTGGCTGAAATATATATAAGACAGATTTTCAGTCAATATGGAGTACCAGTGAGTATAATATCAGATAGAGACACCAGGTTTACTTCACATTTTTGGAAAAGTTTACAGAAAAATCTTGGTACTCGATTGAAGTTCAGCTCTGCCTACCATCCTCAAACGGATGGTCAGTCCGAAAGAACAATTCAAACTTTGGAATACATGCTAAGGGCATGTACATTAGATTTTGGAGGATCATGGGACGACCATCTATATTTGGTAGAATTTTCTTATAACAACAGTTATCATGATAGTATCAAAATGGCACCTTTTAAAGCCTTGTACGGAAGAAAATGTAGATCACCAATATGTTGGACGGATGTAGGAGAAAGACAATTGCTAGGTCCAGAACTGGTAACACAAACAATAGATAAAGTCAAGGCGATTAGAAGTCATCTGTAAGCAGCCCAAGATAGACAAAAGATGTGGGCTGACAATCATCGAAGAATATTGGAATTCCAATCCGGTGATCATGTATTCTTGAAAATTTCACCAACTAAAAGAACAATCAGATTCGGGATCTGAGAGAAACTGAGTCCAAGATACGTTGGACCTTTCGACATATTGGAGAAAGTTGGAAATGTGTCATATAGGCTCGCCCTACCGCCAACACTAGATGGAGTTTACAATATATTTCATGTTTCTCAGCTCCGAAGATATGTACCTGACCCGAACCATATACTCGATCACTCAGAGATCACTATCGGACCTACACTGCGAATAGAACAGAAACCTGTTGGGATCTTAGATCGAAGGGATAAGATTCTGCGAAATCGGATCATTCCATTAGTCCGAGTGGCGTGGAGCAAGGACTCTCCTGGAGATTCAACTTGGAAAAAAGAAGAAGATATACGGAGGCAATATCTGTATCTATTTGCTGAGCCAGGGTAGTAATCATATTGTTATACTAGTTATTTTAAATTCCGAGAACGACATTTCTCTAAGGAGGATAGATTAACAAATAATTGGTAATGATAATCAAATAATTTTTCATTAAAGCCCTTAGGAAATTTTTGCAAATCCAAATTCTGAATTTACCAACTCAAATTGGTGATGTGTCAAAATGAGAGGGTATGTGGCATACCATAAGCATAGGTGGCATTCTGTAACGCCCCAGTCCCAAAATACGTAGGACTAGGAACGTAGACATGCCAGCTGTATTCATACGAAGTACACTCCAATATATGGAAACCTCGTATGAACACAAGAGCTGTAAAATACAGTAGAACCATAACTAATCTCATCCACATAAAATAATAAATAAAAGACATCATATAAAGATAATGAATTGTCATGATACAATATGTTGGACGAAGACAAATCTACTACCAAAAAAATAAGGAAAAGTACATAGAAAATAAAATAAGTGGCGAGCGAAGCGAAGGCGATCCAAGTACAATTATCCTCGAAGAAATAGGGAGGACCACGGCTAGAGCTAGAACACCTGCGAAAGACAATAGCACACACCTGAAGAGATAACCAGGTCCTCAGAGGGACGTAACAAGACACATAATATCATGCCATATAAACTGAATAAATATTGCTCAAATAATTAAGTCAATTGAATTATAACATGGTCCAATACGCACCTATTGAACGAGCGTACCATTCCCCCAACCAAACAAGGACAGGAGATGATAAACTAATTCACGGTGACGTATCTTTCCATGCCATGAATCCAATATGGTATCTGGACCCCAACAAGGTTCAATACATTCTCATCGAAGTATTAAGTCATACCTACAACCAAACAAGGACAAGATATGACAAACTAATCCGCGACAAGTTGTTTTTCCAAGCCACGGTCAGATACAAGTACCCAAACCAAAAGTACTCACATCTAACGGATAAAAGTGCTTAACCGTTCTAAGTGAAATGTAGTTAAGAACAATCCTTCCTATGCATGGGCCCTGGCTAAATAGGATCGACGTAGTCCCCCTTGGGCACCAGAGGCCCCATCAGTAAGAGCATGACGTTCCACAGAATCGTCAGTGGCTGTCAGTAATCATCGGTCATCAACCCCGTATCTCCAGCGGAGAATCCGGGTCACAAAAGAAGTGCATCAAAGCCCATACGCTAAAGAATTGTCCTTCCCGCCCAATGCCTACTCTGTTATATCCACAACAGTAAACCTCTATAACCGCTAAGTCAAACTAAGCATACAACCTCTATTAGTGGTTATTCCTATCGTACGGCTTGTACGTACTGGTGGCCAGCCAGTCACGCATGTCCGTGTTCTACATGCGACACATAACTTCGTATTACAATGTGTCAAGGCCAATGAATGCAACACACAAGGTGGTCCCTTAAATCTAGGTTTAATGTGCAAGAAAAATAATACATAGCAGGAAATATAAATGAACAGTAAGTTCTAACAGGTTATGCCATGTATCATAGTTTATTTTTCATAAAGAAAATAAATAATACATGAAATATGAGATAAAATAAATAAACAGCTAACGGCAAGGTGTCTTGCCTGGTAGGACGCCTGGTGTGCTGCGATGATCAAGGTGGCATGAACTGCATCTTCGGTGCAACAACTATGCAAGGTGACCTCGGGTGGTGACATAGACGGTTCTATTGGGTCCAGAAGGGTCAAATTAGTTAGGGTGGACATAAGGTAGTCTCGAAATGGGCGAAGGAATAGGAATAATAGGACTGGTTACGGACATGGGGAAAAATCAAAGAATTAATGGATAAATATTATATATACGAGTTTTAGAAAATATTTATAATTCCTAAACTAGTTTTTATGAGTCAAAATATTTTTTTAGGAAAAATACAAAAATACTTAAAGTCAAGAAAAATCGTTTTCGGCAAAAACTCTAAGTTTGTCAAAGTAGTATTTAAGACTAAACCCATATTTTGTAAAATAAAATTTCGGTAAAAGCTATACTTTTTATTGACTATTAAGGAATATTTATAAACGTTTTAAAACTATATTGTATTATATGTATATGTATGACTCTTCAAAAAAAAATAATAGTGTTAGCAATCAAACCAAAATACTAATATTAATTTCACAAAAATGATAATAATCAGCATTATTATTATCCACCGTGTGAATCCTATATATAACTAGTTTTCTAAAAACAAAACTATAATAAAAAATAAACAATAAGAATTACATATTAAAATAGCAATAATAATATTAATTATAATAATAATAATAATAACAATAATAATAATAATAACAATAATAATAATAATAATAATACTAATAATGATATTAATAATAATAATGGTAATGATAATAATAATAATATAATAATAATGATAATAATAATGAGAATAATAATAATAGTAATAATAACTAAAATAATAATAAAAATATCAACACAAACCTAGTTCCCGAACCAACTTTGCAGAGTAAATCTCGAAAGGAAAAAAAAGAGACGAGTGGGAGAGAGAGGGGGTTGTCGGGGGCTCACCGCTCCGACGGTGGGTGGAGCTCGGCAGGGCGGGAGAGGCGCGCGGAGAGCGGTGCTGCGCGGAGTGGGAGGCCTACGGCGAGACGGATCGAGGAGGGGCTCCGAGGTCGGGGAAGAGAGGGAGCGGCGGTCGGTTGGCGACGCCGGCGGTCGCACGCGGAGGTCGGGATGGCGGAGAGACGGAGGGGTTTTCGAGCGCGGGGCGACTGTAGGCCGCGTAGGGGCTCACAACGGCGGTGGAAGCTCGCGGCGAGGGGGCTGGTCCAGAGCCGGGGCTGGGTCGGCCGGCGAGCAGGTGTAAGCTCGGCGCGGCGGAGGGAAGGCTCGCTCGGCCGGAGCCTAGCGCGGGTGGCGGAAGGCGGTTCGCCGGCGGAGGTGAGTCTGGGTTAGGGTTTGTTATTTAATTTGGGTTTTGTTTTGGGCTCTGGTGGGTTTTGGTGGTGTCGCCGACGGCGACGGCCGTGGTGGCGATGGTTTGACATTAGGGCTGCGTGCCGACCGGGGGAAGGTTTGGTCGGGTGTGGCGCCGCCGCAGTATTGTAGTTCGGTGGCGACGCTGCCTATGGTGGTGGTGGTCGTCTGCCGTTGGCGGTGGTGTTGGCCGAGTCGAAATCGACCGGTGGTGTTGGTGTGGGTGGCGGTGATGGTGACGGCGATGGTAGTGGCAGCGGAGAGATAGAGAATTGGCCGGGGCAGCGAGGAAGCGATGGTCGGGACAGATAGGGTTAGGAATTCGGTTTGGAATTAACTGTATCGGGGTTGTGTCCTACGCAACACCTAATAGGGTTGTGGAGGATGGGTGTCCGGTGTGTCGGACACGGAAGAGATTGTATATGTAAAAGAAAGATAGTGGAAGTAACTAGGTTGACACGGACACGATGCACACACGTTTGTGGTGGAATTTATGGAGAAATATTGTGAAAAAAATATTGGAGGAGTACCTGCCTATTTATAGGATGTAGAAATTCCCAATAAGATAAAGTTTAGGATTTATTTAAACCCAAAATAGATAATTCATAGTTTAATTTAAAAGCAATCAAATCCAAATCCAAATACATATTCAATTTAAATCAAATTAAATTTTTTGTTTAAAAATCAAATGGAATGAATCAAATTTCAAATATTTAACTATTTAAATAAATATATAAATTCAAATCAAGATTTAAATTGCCACAATAATTCTAAAATATATTTTCCAAAAATAATAATAATAATAATTTCAAAAATTATATTATTATTTAAAATAATCTAATAAATAATTACAAATATATATGTATGCACAAATAATGTTTTCATAATTATGCTTTTCTAGTATACAATAAAAATATTAATTATTATTAATAATTGCATAAATGAAGGCTTTTAGTAAATAAAATAACAACTTGGTAATGATAGCAAAATAATTGTTATATATATTATTTTGAAACTATAAAATAATAAATAAAATATTTTTCTAAAAATATGTACGCTCGCACATATTCGCACTCGTCGAGCAATTACGAAAAATAAAGTTTCGTACACGACGTACAATACGACTACGCGACGTACAAAACAAAATTTTAAATCAGTATCAAAATCAATATAAAAAATTAAAAAAATATAGTAGAAATTTAGGGGTTTTACATCCTACCCAACTTAAGAATTTCGTCCTCGAAATTAAGAATTAGTAGGGGATGAGAAGACACAAGGGGGTATCGATAGGGAACAATCGATAACAAAAATCATGCCGTAAGAAATTGCGATCTAGATCATAGAAAAATAATACGGTATGGTCATAATCGATAGGATGACTAAAAGAAGTTCTAGTATAACGCCTTCGTCCTTCTAAAATAGGTAAAGGCAAAAGCAATATAGAGTTCGAAGGAGGCGTTTATCGAATACGAATACGTGATTCCAAGGACGATCTAATAATTTCAAAGGAATTGTCAAGGCAGTCGTAGATGGAATTCTAGAGGGCAAGTTTAATTATGTTCCATCCACATAGAATAATAGACAAAAGCGAACCAAAGTGCACTCGGTTGATCAAACCATCATGCACCGGTTCTGATTAGACAATATGTTAGTGAGCGCGCTCAATAGCATAAGTCATGAACAAATTCGATAAATGGATGAGTTTGCAAAACTAGATTATAGTATCAACATTAGTCAAGGTGGTAAAACATAGGCACGGGAGACTAAGATTGGAAGAAGTAGAAAATTTGTTCGAACTTCTAAAGGATATAAGTCACGTCATGTGATGGTCTTCATACGGTCATCCTATAGTCTTCTCGTCCAAGTCCTTGGGTGTCTAGATGGGTTAGGTCTTCTAAGTAAACTTACTAAAATATGTCATAAGGACAAAGGGTTTGCTATGACAGTTAGGTCTTCTTTACTAATATATGTCACAAGGACAAAGGGTTTGCTAGGTCATAAGGCATTCTACCCAACTTAAAAGAATTAAACTAAGGATGTTTGGGACATTTAACTAGTAGGGTCAATCTTTAGCAAGCACGAAGGAAAGATAGGAATAATGATGGAAGGAATCAAGCAAGATGCAGTCGATGAGTCGAATCGATAGTTCGAATATGGAATCGAGGAAGGAGGTCAAGATACGTAGGACTGGGAACGTAGACATGTAACGCTCGATCCCAAAATACATGTAACGCTCGATCCCAAAATACGTAGGACTGGGAACGTAGACATGCCAGTTGTATTTATACGAAGTACACTCCAATATATGGAAACCTCGTATGAACACATAAGCTGTAAAATACAGTAGAACCATAACTAATCTTATCCACACAAAATAATGAATAAAAGACATCATATAAAGATAATTGTTTGCAAAAACAAAAGTTGTTCTTTATTTCACAAACTTTGTAAGAAGATTACAAGAATTCTGGAAAAGTACAACTATAGGAATCCGATCTGAAGACGATCGATTTATCCATTGGACGATGTGAACTTTGAAGACGGTAGCCTCTGAAGAATGCAGCAGCACTTTGGAAAGAACTCCTGAACTCTGGTGATGATTCTGATCTGATCTGGGATGATATATGCTTAATAATGAAGACTTGAAACTCCATTTATAGAGTTCTGAAAATAACTAATTTTTAGTTATTCTGAATTGCGCAGGATGGATTGCGCAGACATTGGACTGCGCAAGCAACGAACTGCGCAGGCAGTTACTCGATCGTGGACCAACTGTATGAGACGCGTGGCATTGTTTGATTGAAATACGCTTGGTCATGTACAGACAGTTGCCACGTGGTGAGCAATTGATGGCATGTAGGCCACGTGTAAATTGTCAGTTGTCTTGATGGAGTGCGCTACATGAATTACGCTGGCTTCAGACTGCGCTGGGATTGAATTGTACTGCAGAGAGTCTGGCAGATTGTACTGGTTTTATAGCTGTCCTCGAGCGCTGTGCTGCACGATAAACAAATATTTTCCTCGTTCTTCGGGTTGTCATTTGTCAGAAGATCTAAATTTCTGTCAGATAATGATGATGAGGCCACGTCAGCTTGCGCGCTTGGATGTGTGCACAATTTAGCTTGCGCACTTGAGTTGCTACACAATCTGTTTCCTGCGCAGTTCACTTGAAGGATGCACAATTTGATTTTCATGACTTCTTTGATGGGTGAACTTGATTTTTAGGACCTACAAGACCCCCTTCAAAGTTTTCAAAATTTGAAAATATTCAAAGTTTCGAAATACTTTGAATTTTGACTTTAAAATCAAGTTGCACAAGTGATTCCTTGACTGCACGTTTAGAGAAATCAGCTCCTAATTTCTCGGCGCAATCTGTGTTGACTGTTACTTTTGAAAAACTATAAATAGTTCTCTTTCTTCTTTCTGTCATTCTTTACTTGTTTTCACTTGTTCGAAAGAGAAAAAGCTCATGTGCCATCTTCGACTCTTCTTCTTCTCCACCGTCGACATCAATGGATCCCAAACGTTCAGCCGCCGAGATGGGCAAAGCACCCGCTGAGTCTTCGACTCGGGCTGTGCCTCGGATTTCTCGTCACGAAGTCGGCCACCCTGCCCTACAAGGTAGTCGATGGACTCGATAAAAACACCCTTTTTAGGGTTCTTTGACATTGTTGAATCTCTTTTTAGAGATTTGATGGAATTGTGCCGCCCTGTTTAGGATTTTGGTTGCACGAACACAATAGTTTTAATTTTTATGAAAACTATTTTCTTGTGCAATCAGTGGAAGGCGCTAGCAAATGTTCAGCGTAATCTGCTGATTTGCGCAAGTCTGTCCAGCGCAAACTGATGCTTTGCGCAAGTTGCTCAGCGCAATCTGATGACTTGCGCAAGTAGATGTATTGGCGCAACTGAACATCTTACGCCTGTAGACTGCATTAGCACAATCTGATGCCATACATATAGCGCAATCTGATGCTTGCACAATTTGCTAATCTTTTGAACAAAATCTTTGATTTTATATGTACTGAATTCTGTCTCTTTGTTTGATGCAGTCAACCTCAGGGAAGACCCAAATTATGAAGTCTTTGCAGGGACTTTAGCTGAGCCAGAATTTAAGGAGGATTTGTCCCATATGATATTTACTCAGTATGTCCTGCCATCTTCCCGACAGGCCATTCTAACAGCACAGGATAATGAGACATTGTTAAGTCTGATGAACGGGCAGCCTTTGTAAACTGCTGACGCCGTTACTTATAAGAAGCCTCTATTTCTATTTGATGAGGCTCTTGATAAGAGTTCTCAGCCAAGGCCTCCAGTTGAACAAAGACTCTTTCAGAGAGACGAGAAAAGGATATTGTTACCAGACATTTGCAGGTGCCTCCCCCTATCTCTCTATGCTCATGCGAGTTATCCCAAGAGGATGGACTGGGATATTACTCTTCTCCAGCAAGCTAGAATAGGAAATATTTGTGTGAAGAAAGGACCGAATAACAAGGATATGTTCTATAGCTCCTCTGAGCGTCACAGCTCCTTGCTCAGAGGATTGAAGCCCGGCTGCATTCCACCGGAGAACTCCTCCCTGCTGCTACCAGTTAGAACACCGATCTTTGCAAATAAATTTGCGAAGGTTGAGGGAAGATATCCGGATCAGGACATCTAATTGACAGGTCTGGTGAACCCAGATAACAAAAGATGGAACTGCATAGCCAATTGGATATTGGCTCAGTTCGAAGAGAAGCTCAAAGAGATTGAGCTGTACCAGGAGGTATACTCTACCGTATACGGATTCCACCCCAACCCTCATCTGTTTCTCGCATTGGCGGAGAGGTACAACTTTAGGACAGGGACTTTCATAACGCCCTGTGGAGAGATTGGACTAGCTCTTCATGAGATGAAGTATATCTCGAGCTTGCCAATGGAAGACTTCCCATATGAAGAATTTGTTCCAACCAATGACGAGTTGGACCGACTTCGTCGAGAAAATGCTGATATGGTGGCCGTTTTTGAAGAACTGTTGTGCCACTATAAGATCTGCTCCATGTATTACAAGAGTGGTTCCTCTGGCACTTGCTACTCGTTAAAGTGGTTGCCCTATCTGTTCCTTAACCACATTATAGAGAAGAAGACTAAGGAGCACGATACGTACAACCCTACCTTCTTCAAACCACTCAGCCATAGTGAGGTGATAGGATTAATGGAGGAAAACAAGGAAATGGACATCAAGGTTGATGATGAACTTCAAAATCCTCCTTTCAAGACATGAGATATTATTGAAAGTTTTATGAGAATGGGCTATAGGCCCATGTCAAAGGAAGCCCAGCTGGCGGGTTTTCTCACATATTGGCTCCGACGATTCGTCGTCGTCCCTGGAGCGAGTGCCGTAGATCGCTTCCATCGCAGCGTGCTCTTTGCTGCCGTCCGTTTAGTCTTTGGCTATCGGATGTATCTGCTATCGGCAATGACTTGCCGAGTGAATGCTGGCCTCCGCCTGTTTGTGGATTCAATGCTCAAAGGAAAATGCGAGAAAGGGAACTTCCCTCGGCTGGAGCTTCTCTACACTTATTTGTTCATATGGTTGCTTCTGCACTATCCTTCATTGATGAACCCTGATATGGGGACGGTCAGCAAAACCTTCTTGCAGAGATTCTCCAAGAGTAAATGGATATACAACAGTCTAAGAGATTACAGACGTGCTCTGAATCTCGGAAAATGGTAGAATTTCTACTGTGTTCTCCCTCCAACTGGCTATGAACATATGTCTACAAATCTGGTTGATCTTGGGAGGCAGCCTTTGGGTCGTGCAGCATTTGATTGGCTGAGGACAATTAGGCCGTCACACCTGGTTTATAGATTTGAAGATGAATGTTATTTCGAACCATATCTTCCCAGCCGCTTTGCCCGTTAATTCGGCTACGACGAATTCCACGTAGGTAACGCCATAACGTTCCTGCAAGAAAAAGGCTATCTGATTGATGGAGCCCGAGCATGTGCTTATTATAATGCTCGAGATACTAGAACAATATTCTCGATGCCGACAAAGAGCGACCATGGCCCGCGGATGTTGTACACATATTCAATCTTCTACACATCGGCGAATACCTTTGCCAAGAACTTTAGTCTCACCGACAGCTTCGCGACAGCGACTAGATTGAAGAAAGGAGCAACTGTTGTGTTGGCTCCTGGCAACGAGGAAGAGCGTGAACCGGCCGATGTGCCATTGGAAGCTTCTAGGGAGGCCAACTTTCCAGAAGAAGTCAACGAGCCATTGCACATCTCTTTGAAAGTTGTCAAATCTCCAGCCAAGGAGAGGAAGAGGAGGATAGATGAATCTTCTTCTCCAGTTACGAATAAGAGGCTTGTCTTGGAACCTTCAGAAAGGGTGACGACCCGATCACAATCTCGGCAGCAGGCCGAGTCAATTCAAAGAGAAGAGGCGGCGACCCCGACCTCTATCCAAAGACAAGATAATGTTATAGATGTAGAGAGTCCAGAGAGACCTCTACATAGAAAGAAAATAGTCTTTCGAAGAAAGAAGATAGTCACTCCTCGACCTATGTCATCGGTCGTGGCTAGTGCTGTTGCCGGAGTTACAATGTCATCTCCTACACCCGCCCCTGAACCTGAAGCTTTCAGCCCAGAGTGAAGGGATGAGGCTGTAGAAACCATAGAGGAAGCCGTGAAGAAAGAAGATGAAGTGGTGCGATCTCCTACATTTGCAGTGGAGACTACCCAGCTTCCGGCTACACCAAGAACACTTCGTGATGAAGAGGATCGATTAATGATCGATGCTCTGAACGACTGTGACTTCGGCCTCCAGGATGATGTTGATCCGACCGCTGACAGAGAAGAAGCACCAGAAGACAGTGTGAGTAATGAAGATACATCAACAGAAGCTGTTGATGATACTTTAAATCTAGAAGAGGACGCTAATGTCCATGTATCCTCGGAAGCTGTTGATGACACGCTGAATCCTGAAGAGGATGTTGAAGTGCATGTGTCTCCAGAAAAGAATACAGGTGAAGAAGTAGCACCTGAGGAAACTACTATTGCCGATCCCAAAGGTATTAAATGACATTATCAACCTTCTTTTCATAGATTAAATAGCTGACATCTATATTTTTATCCATGCAGAACTTGAATCTTCTCCAGTTCCTTCCACATGCACTGATATAGTGCCAATAACGGCGATAGCTAGTGGTAGCCGACATTTCTCGGGCGGTTCTAAGGCAGGTAGTAGCCATGCAGTAATGTCTGAGGATACTTCTGCTAGGTTGGAACCTGTGCCAACAGATGACAGACTTGTTCCCGATCCTAGTAATGGTAAGATTGCCCTCACTTTTGATCCTTCTTGATAGTCGCTAATGACAATCAACTGATTGTGTTTATTAAATTTTACAGAGGAACACTTGGGAGGGGCTACTAGTTCTACCATGGCTCCATTATCTAGAGAGAACTCCATCCATATGCAAGAATCTGGACGTCCATATGCACAGGCGTTTGCTGCTGCTTCGACGTCTATGGGAGTAGCTGCTACTCCTGGTGCCGTTGCCACCAACAGATTCATTATCGGTTCCTTTACCAATCTTTTCTTCAGTTCTCTAGGACCCTTAGTAGAGAGGATAATGGGGGGAGAAGACATTGGTTTCACAACGGTTAGGGGTCCAACCTCCTATCTGATAGCTGCCATCCGGAATCAAGGTGATGAAGCGCAAGCTGCTTACCTTGAGCACATCCTGGATGAGCTAGAGGAGTCAGTGAGGATCTACAAAGATCTGAATCGGGGGGAGGTGGAGCCTTTGGTACAGGCCGAGTTTGAGAAGATGTCACAAGAGATTACAGTTGCGAAGGTTGATCTCTAAGTTCTCTTGGACACTTTCTCTACTAAGTCTGCTGAGTACAATTCCCAAGTGGAAACAATAGCATCTGTTGCTGAGGAGAAGGAGATGAAAGTTGTTGAGCTGCAAGCAGAATCTGCCCGGCTTCAAGAAGAGTTGAGACTTGTTCAGCTTGCTCTGGAAGATGAGGTCACACAACATCAGGCTGCAGTTCAACAACTGGACGCTCTGACCCAAGAAAGAGATGAGTATGTCACAACTCATCAAGTTGAAATCTCTCGCAGACTAGTAACCATGCCATCTTTCAACGATAAGTCTGGAATGGAGGAAGCTAGGAGGCGAGTGATGGACTCTCGTAAGGAGCGACTGTAATCTTTAAAGCAGCAGATGACTAGCTTGATGACCCCGCCAGCAGAATGAGAAAGACTTTTTGTATCTTTAATTTTTTTTGTAACATGTAATTTTGTAATGTCTTTCAATTTTGATCAATAAAAAGACATTTCCTTTGTGGCTCTATTATTTATTGCATATCTTATTCAGATATAAATAATAGCGATAGAAAATATATTCATAGGTGCAAGACATGATATATTTCTTGATTTTAGAAAATAATTATATTCAATTATATCTGCTCAGAGGTAATGTGGACATGGCAGAATATAATTTATTGAATATCATTATTTCAGTAGACAACTTAATCAAAGATGGCAAGTTGCTGATATGAACGAAATGGATGATTCATCAAAATGTGTGAACGAAAATGAATCGTCAGGATGAACGGATGGACCGTCGAATGAATGGAATGAACGGATGAACCGTCTGATAGATGAAATGAACGGGCGAACCGTCGGATGAATGTAATGAACGGATAAACCATCGGATGGACGTAATGAACGGGTGAACCGTCAGATGAATGTAGTTAACGGGTGAACCGTCGGATGTATGTAATGAACGGGTGAACCGTCGGATAAATGTATCGAACGGGTGAACCGTCAGATGAACTATGTCGAACGGGTAAACCGTCAGATGAATATGATCAATGGGTGAACCGTCAGATGAATATGATGAACGAACGAACCGTCGGATGAATGGATGAACGGGTGAACCGTCAGATGAATATGATGAACAGGTGAATCGTCAAATGAATGGAATGAACGGGCGAACCGTCAGATGAATGTAATGAACGGACGAACCGTCGGATAGATGTAATGAACGGACGAACCGTCGGATGAATATGATGAACGGGCGAGCCGTCGGATGAATATGATGAACGGGCGAGGCGTCAGATGAATATGATGAACGGGTGAACCGTCAGATGAATGTGTCGCTTCATTCTCTCTGTCTATAAATAGAACAGAAAATCAGATGGAATGATCACTTTCACTTTTCAACATGAAGATGTCGTCTGGAGATGCATCCAAGAAGGCTGAGATCGCCCCAAAGGTTGAAGCGGTTACTGAAGAACGTCCAGTTGAGCCGGCCCAGCCAAAGCAGACAAAGGCAGGCGAAGGTTCGTCTGCACCCAAGCCGCCAAAGGACATCTTGGACTTTCTTCTTGAACCAGGGAAGACAGAGGAAGAAGAGGCCCTGAGGATGGCTGCTTGCAAGTTCTTGGTGGGTTCGAGCAAAGATGTTCTCGACTCTTTTGTCGATCATGTTTTTGAGAAAGACGGTAGTGGTCCTCGTCCCAATTTTGAGAAGGATGATAGTGACCTTCCTTGATATTATGTACTATCATTCATAATGAAATAAAATCAAATTTTATTTATGAACTTGTCTGATGATTACAAGCAATGTCTTTTATATTTATACATAATACTTTTTAAGGAATTTGCCATTGATGGGCATCATTGCAACTCGACCATCTAGCTCAGAAAGTTGATAGGCTCCATTTGAGAAGACTTTGCTCACGATATATGGCCCTTCCTGTAATGCCCCGCTCCGCACGGCGCATTACGCTGAAGCTTTGACTCAATGAGTCGCGTTGACGCAAGGAAATGTATCGATGCAAAATGATACGAGAGTTAAGTTATCCCGAGCAATGCATCAAACTAAGTTGATACGAAGAGTTGCCTTGCCCCGAAAGAATGCATCGAGTTGAATCGATGCGAAGCGCCGCATTGCCCCTAAGGATGAGTGCGTTGAATCGGCTCGAAGATTCTAAGAAATCGAATCGACTAAGGCGCAAGTCCAAATCGATGCAAGTATTGATTTTAGTTGGTTTCGTGCGCAGGTTATACTTTGACGGGAAAATATTAGAGGTCGATCTTTTGACATATTTAGTAAGGGGTCCGCAAAATCAAATCGTCGCCTTACGACGGGCCGAGACTTGGGCACGCTAAGGCAAATCGGACGTATAACTCAATGAAGCACGAAGTGCTCGAATGGCTAAGTCAGGAGAGTGGCCGTGCAACAAAGTTATAAAATCGAGCCGCATCGGCTCGACGAAACGACGAAGGCGAATCGACTCAAGGTGGGAGGATTGACTTCTTTTTACTCCTTCATTCGATAAGTCAAATATATCATTGTATGCTAAGTTAACCTATCGACGCCATGGGCATGGTCCGATCAGAGATAAATCATAGTGTGAGTCGAACACTAAGTTAGAACAATTGAAATGAAACGTGCATCAATATGCACGAGTCGCTATGGGACATTGGATATCGCATAGGCGAGCGTCTCGGTGCGCAAGCCGTAAGAACATGGGATAACTGTACTCGGCGAGTGCCTTAGTGCACGAACCATATCGTGCCTTCGCGCACGAGTTAGACGGCTAGAACATTGAAAGACAATAGGCGAGCGCCCTAGGGCGCAAGCCCGAACATTGAATGCTAAGTTATCGAACATGGAAATACGGTCGAAACGTGCCTACGTGCATGGGATAATAAAAAGATGGCTTCGTTGCGAGAGAATACAGTTGTGGCATGAATGTGGCAGAACTGTCAGATATGACATGGTGCCTCGAAAGGTGTTCGAGACCTTCGGGTCGTTCGGTTGACGAGCATTGAGTTGAGGCACGATGCCATTGAATTATTGAAACGAAGTATGAAACGTGAGAACATAGAAAGTTAACGGAAGAAATACGAGATGATAAAGTCTGAGTCTTGGACTCAAGGCTATGCTTGGTTGTTTGAATGATAGTGTGTTGCATGGTCGAATGGAATAGACTTGAGATAATTGCGATGATATCTTTCGTGCACGGAACGTTCCCTCCGAACGGGCGCACCGGGGCACCGGGACCGTTCGGCCTAGGAGGGATGTAATCTTTGATAGGCGTACATCTGCGAAGTCCGATTAGCACTCGATCGTTAATGTAAAAAGCCGCAAATGATGGTAGGCACGCGGTAAGTTTCGGTAGTTGGGATAGCAACCCAACCCGTGAAACGCCGGGCTACCCAAACAAGAGAGAGAAAAGAAGGAGAGAAAAGAAAGTAAGGAAAGATAAAAGAGAAACTCCTTTAGTCCATTCCGGCGCGGATACGCCCACGACCTCATATAGTTAAAGAACGATGGGTTGAAAGTGTAGGCACGTATCCGTCCCGCATAGAGATCCTGCTTAGAGATGCACATATAACATGACAGAGAAGGAATACGGCGTATTCACCTTGCGTCGTTGCAAGGGCGAGTGCATCGACTTGGTAAGTCGCGCCATGAACCAAACACGAGATTGCTTGCTTGCTTGTCTATTCAATTCGATAACATGCTGCTATGATAACATGCTTTACGCTTTCGAATATGCCATAAAATTGACCCTAAGGAGAACATAGCAAGATCATAAGCTAAGTTGCATGATTCAACGTAAATATTACAATGTTGGTTTGGAAAGAAGATCTTTGCTTCAGTACATGCGAGGACGAACGTACTGATCCCCCACCCGCTTCATGCAGGATACAGGGAATGGATGGCTCACGATGAAGCGTTGCTTGAACGTGTTGAGGCTTGGAATGCTGAAGCGTATTGAAGCGTGCGATCGCATTGACGCTCGGACTACGCAACTGGATTGATGCGGCCGAGATATAGAAGGCATGATGTATGGAACGGTAAAATCCTTTATGGACAAGAGAGAACCTGAGTGTTGTAGCCAATCTGGCATATATTGTTAGGCTATCGAAAGCCTTTGTAATCTCAGTTTCGGATATCAATAAAGAGAGTTGTTTCGTATACTCTATTTTCCTTTCGTTGTTAATATCGAAATCAAAAGATAACAATTTGAGAACTTGTCATCTTGCCTTGCACGAGCGCAACTCCAGGCTCGTGCGGTATCATGCCTCCTGTGAGGACGATGATTCGGGTGATTCCGGGTCGGGGTGTGACAAATTGGTATCAGAGCTCTAGGCTCAATTTCCTCTGGACGTTCGCTTCATTACAATTCTAAAATTTGCCCATCACCGCTTGATATCACTCTTGACTCTACTCGATGCCGCACTGGATGTTCCATACAATAAGTCTAATACAAATCGTAAAATTTTGCCGCATGTGTTTTAGAAATTTTATGATATTTGCTAAGAATGTCGCGAAGGGTATATTGCATTGAATGCAACGAGCCGTAAAAATGTTAGTTGCTGCAAGCGCAACAAATTGTAAAATACGATTTAGGATGTTGTAGTGGCAATATAACATGTTGAAAGAGAAATAAATTGATGTACGAAGTGCAATGAGTAATGGTGAATATGAGTTAAAATGAAAGTGAGAAGTGATAAGCCAATACCGAATGTGTTGAACGGATTTGGGCATTGACTTGGAAAGTCGGGAATAAATCGTTGTGCGATGTGCAACGCGTGTTGGAAGTAAAATCATTGCACGTGGTGCAACGCATATCAAATTAATCGTTGCACGAAGTGCAAAGGAAGTTGGAAATAAATCATTGTACAAAGTGAAATAAAAGTGTCGAAAATAAATTATAGCACGATGTGCAACGCGTATCGAAAGTAAAATTTGTTGTACGGGGTGTAATGCATGTCTAAATAAATTGTTGCACGAGATGCAACGTAAAGAAAGAATTGAAATCATAAATCGATAGAACGAATCGTTCGGTTGTGTACCAAACTTATGTTAGCAAACGAGAACATTGACCGAGTTGTGTCGGATTTTGATAGAATCAAAGTTACGGTTGTGATCAAGCACGATCACTGCGGAAATCGTAAGTCGGGAGAGATTGTCGATTTATACTAAGTATAGTGCGAGGGAAATGGCTTGAATTCTGAGTGGTATATGCCATACCACGTAGGCGATGAATGACTCGATTTTGAGTGGTATATGGTATAGCACTTGTCCGATAAATTGCATCGACGCGTTGTGAGAATTACGGAAGGTTTATCCGTAACAGACGGGAGAGTACCGAGACTCGATTGGAAATTTGTATGACGGTATGTTGATGCAAGTGTTCTTCGAAGATCGATTGGGACGATAAGGCAAAACTCGTATCGATGAACAATACGTCGGACAAAAATGATAAGTCGGTCGGACGACCGAGACTAGCGGAACGATTATGCCTTGAAGCAATAATCGGATCGACGGGAAAGGGAAAAACTCGAGCTTACGAATGAGTCGCATGACTTGCGATCTCGATAGAAATGTTGGACGAGACGAATCGAATCGTACGACTTGCGATCTCGATAGGAATGTTTGGCTAGGCGAATCGAATTGCACGACTTGCAATTTCGATAGAAATGTTGGGCGATGTGAATTGTAATCGAATCGTACGATGTACGACTTCGGTGAAGAGTTGGTTGACGTGAGTAATCGTGCCTAAGAAATAGTTGGTTATGTTACGGCGACACTCATTTGAGTACGACTGAAAAACACGCAAAACTTAGAGGGCGAGATCGTATAACTCAAGAGAACGATGTTGGATAATCGGTAACTCGGTTACGTGATCAAAGTATATCGGGATGCGCCAAATCGGAGAACGAGTGGATGCGTATGAAAAAGTTTGTTGCGAACTTGGATGTATGCGATGCGAGTTAAGTCGACGTTGAAACGGATTCGAAGTCGACCCACTTGCTATCGAAATTGATATGAACTATCAAGATCGATACGCAAGGAAACGTAAGCACAATGTGAGAACACAAAATGGAGTGCGCCTTACGCTATCAAAATTTTGTAAGTAACGATATGAGAATGAACGAACTTGGTTGATCGTAAATTTTGTGATTAATCAAGACGAGACTGTAAGTCATCGACGATTGTTCGATGCGTATAGCATCTCGTGTGTCGACGCGCGAATAAGATAAACTCGAACTCGATACGAGTAGATGTTTCATTAAATTGCGAAATTATCGACGGTAGTGCATGACTTGACTCGAAGGATAGTTGCGCATCAGTTGCGCATCAGTTGTGCCGATAGAAACAGTTTTGTCCAAAGTTTGGGTAGTCGCATAGAATCGTCGGAACGTGATTTGGCTCCGAAATAAGATATAGCATTGTTCGTAGTAAACTGTCCTTCGGTGATGATCCACAATTATCGAGCGTAGCTTCGGGGCAGCTGACCCTAGAAAACTTGATCGCCAAATCAAATTGAATGTAGCAGACCGTAAGATGACCCATGCGATATCGCATATGAGATTGTACCGATAACAAATATAATACGGTACATGTTGACGATAAGTCTAGGCGATCGAGAATTGTTGGAACAGCTTTCGATTGAGAATGATATAGTTAGATTTTGAGTATTCATCGGATGAATACTTGAATGATTATGTTGGTCGACGGTCGAAATAGAATTCACCAACGGACTTGGTGATTCGGATAGGCGACTGCGAGAAACGTACTATGCACGAGAGGGAACGATAAGGGAATGACTTACGAGTCATATCGTTAGATTCAGATTCACCTTGCAATTGAGCTTGCGTGAATCGAGATTTTGTTCGATGTTGTGAGATGGATAAGTTGGGAATTTAGCTATTAAATTCTACTTGATAGGAATCGAACGTAAGGCGCATCATAAAGACCTTCGTGCTAAGGCGATTATTGCCTTGAGCACCGTCGCCTTGATGTAAACTTTCGTGTCAGATAAATTATGGCCTTTGTGCAATGTCAATTTAAAGTTGCATCGGGAGAAGTTAAGCACGGTGCTAGGTAAGTAACCTAGCGGGCGTAGTCCCGAATGTTGATAAGGAAATCGTAATCGAGATTGCATAAGACAGACTTCAAATATAGTTGGGTGGCGACTTCGAACGCAAGGCATTGCGGAGACTCGTTGTGATTGGATGCACGACGGCTTGACGCGACGCATAGAGTTGGTAGTCCATATGAAACATACGAAATAGGAAAGGCGATTTTGAATCGCGTAGCGTGCAGTGACTTTATTGAATGAATCACGTATGTATCGAATATACGTATGCGATAAAATTTTTAGAACAGTTGCTAAGGATAAGTCCGAATGAGAGTACGAGATGGCAAGCATAGGATTGAAATTTACCTGTCAGCTTTATTCCAATTTGCTACCACTGGAATTGGTCAAAATACATATATCTTCGGGATGCCTTGAACATAGGTATGGATCCAAATCGAGTTGTATACAAAATTCAAATCGAGCTGCAGGGATGACTTTGAAATGTTAATGAAAAGCTTGCGAGATAGTATAAAACTGAACAACATTGGTGGGACGAGATCGTGAAATGATCTACAAAATACTTAGTCGGAGTGTTGGTTTTGGTTCGAGGACGAACCTTGTTTTGAGTGGTATATTCTGTAATGTCCCGCTCCGCACGGCGCATTACGCTGAAGCTTTGACTCAATGAGTCGCGTTGACACAAGGAAATGTATCGATGCAAAATGATACGAGAGTTAAGTTATGCCGAGTAATGCATCAAACTAAGTTGATGTGAAGAGTTGCCTTGCCCCGAAAGAATGTATCGAGTTGAATCGATGCGAAGCGCCGCGTTGCCCCGAAGGATGAGTGCGTTGAATCGGCTCGAAGATTCTAAGAAATCGAATCGACCAAGGCGCAAGTCCAAATCGATGCAAGTATTGATTTTAGTTGGTTTCCTGTGCAGGTTATACTTTGACGGGAAAATATTAGAGGTCGATCTTTTGACATATTTAGTAAGGGGTCCGCAAAATCAAATCATCGCCTTGCGACGGGCCGAGACTTGGGCACGCTAAGGCAAATCGGACATATAACTCAATGAAGCACGAAGTGCTCGAATGGCTAAGTCAGGAGAGTGGCCGTGCAACAAAGTTATAAAATCGAGCCGCATCGGCTCGGCGAAACGACGAAGGCGAATCGACTCAAGGTGGAAGGATTAACTTCTTTTTACTCCTTCATTCGATAAGTCAAATATATTATTGTATGCTAAGTTAACCTATCGACGCCACGGGCGTGGTCCGATCAGAGATAAATCATAGTGTGAGTCGAACACAAAGTTAGAACAATTGAAATGAAACATGTATCAATATGCACGAGTTGCTATGGGATATTGGATATCGCATAGGCGAGCGCCTCGGTACGCAAGCCGTAAGAACATGGGATAACTGTACTCGGTGAGTGCCTTAGTGCATGAACCATACCGTGCCTTCGCGCACGAGTTAGACGGCTAGAACATTGAAAGACAATAGACGAGTGCCATAGCGCACAAGCTCGGATATTGAATGCTAAGTTATAGAACATGGAAATACGGTCGAAATGTGCCTACGTGCACAGGATAATAAAAAGATGGCTTCGTTCGAGAGAATACAGTTGTGGCATGAATGTGGCAGAACTGTCGGATATGACATGGTGTCTCGAAAGGTGTTCGAGACCTTCGGGTCGTTCGGTTGACGAGCATTAAGTTGAGGCACGATGCCATTGAATCATTGAAACGAAGTATGAAACGTGAGAACATAGAAAGTTAACGGAAGAAATACGAGATGATAAAGTCTGAGTCTTGGACTCAAGGCTATGTTTGGTTGTTTGAATGATAGTACGTTGCATGGTCGAATGGAATGGACTTGAGATAATTGCGATGATATCTTCCATGCACGGAACGTTCCCTCCGAACGGGCGCACTGGGGAACCGGGACCGTTCGGCCTAGGAGGGATGTAATCTTTGATAGGCGTACATCTGCGAAGTCCGATTAGCACTCGATCATAAATATGAAAAGTCGCAAATGATGGTAGGCACGCGGTAAGTTTCGGTAGTTGGGATAGCAACCCAACCCGTGAAATGCCGGGCTACCCAAATAAGAGAGAGAAAAGAAGGAGAGAAAAGAAAGTAAGGAAAGATAAAAGAGAAACTCCTTTAGTCCATTCCGGCGCGGATACGCCCACGACCTCATATAGTTAAGGAACGATGGGTTGAAAGTGTAGGCGCGTATGCGTCCCGCATAGAGATCCTGCTTAGAGATGCACATATAACATGACAGGGAAGGAATCTGGCGTATTCACCTTGCGTCGGTGCAAGGGCGAGTGCGTCGACTTGGTAAGTCGTGCCACGAACCAAATACGAGATTGCTTGCTTGCTTGTCTATTCAATTCGATAACATGCTGCTATGATAACATGCTTTACGCTTTCGAATATGCCATCAAATTGACCCTAAGGAGAACATAACAAGATCATAAGCTAAGTTGCATGATTTAACATAAATATTACAATATTGGTTTGGAAAGAAGATCTTTGCTTCAGTACATGCGAGGACGAACGTACTGATCCCCCACCAGCTTCATGCAGGGTACAGGGAATGGATGGCTCACGACGAAGCGTTGCTTGAACGTGTTGAGGCTTGGAATGCTGAAGCGCATTGAAACGTGCGATCGTATTGACGCTCGGACTACGCAACTGGATTGATGCGGCCGAGATATAGAAGGCATGATGTATGGAACGGTAAAATCCTTTGTGGGCAAGAGAGAACCTGAGTGTTGTAGCCAATCTGACATATATTGTTAGGCTATCGAAAGCCTTTGTAATCTCAGTTTCGGATATCAATAAAGAGAATTGTTTCGTATACTCTATTTTTCTTTCGTTGTTAATATCGAAATCAAAAGATAACCATTTGAGAACTTGTTATCTTACCTTGCACAAGCGCAACTCCAGGCTCGTGCGGCATCACGCCCCCTGCGAGGACGATGATTCGGGTGATTTCGGGTCGGGGCGTGACACTTCCCACTTCGTATCGAACTTGTCCTTGCTCATGTGAGTCATAGTCATAGGACGTCTGACTGTTAGAACGAGCTCTCCTTTCTGAAAGGCTCTGACCTTAACTTTACGATTGAAAGTCTTCGAAATACGGGCTTGGTATAACTCAATATGCTGTTGAGCCAATAGCCGCTTCTCGTCGAGCTCTTCTAATTCTTAGAATCGAAGAAGATCGTTGTTCTCTGTAATGAGCTCCTTGGCGATGGCAATCCTTAAGGATGGAATTTGAAGCTCCAGGGGTAGAACTGCTTCACAGTCGTACACCAAAGAGAAGGGTGTACAGCCTGTAGGGTTGTGGACCGTAGTACGGTAGGCCCAAAGACATTCTCCAAGCTTTTTGCTCCAGTTTCGTTTATTAGTAGACACAAACTTTTTGAGGAGCTTGATGATAGTCTTGTTGAAAGCTTCAGCCAAGCCATTAGCAGCAGGATTGTAGGCTATCGAAGCGATATTGTCAATCCGATGATTGTCACAGAATCTTGTGAACTTTTGGCTGATGAACTGAGGTCCATTGTCATGGATGATTCGTCGAGGTACACCAAATCTATAGATGACATAATGTTTGACAAAGTTGATGATGCTGCTAGTTTTGACTTCAGCCAAGGGTACAACTTCGGCCCATTTAGAGAAGTAGTTGGTTATTGCCAGTATAAACTAATGTCCTCTAGAAGAAGAAGGATTGATGGGACCTATAATATCCATGCCCCAAGCTTCAAAAGGCCAGGAAGCAGCAGTCGGATGAAGGAATTCTGATGGTTGATGAATGAAATCTGCGTGGATTTGACAAGCTCGACATTTCCTCGCATATTCGATAGAATCAGATACCATAGAGGACAGTAGTAACCCATGCGTCGGATACGATCCTGTTGCTTAGGACGGGGTTGATGTGCTCCGCAGACACCGTCGTGAGCTTCACGCAATACTTGCTTTGCTTCATCACCAGCAAGACAGCGTAAGAGTAGACCGTCATAAGTCCGCCGGTAAAGAGTTTTGGTGGTCTGATTGTAGTAGAATCGCAGAGACCGCCGACAAATACTCGTAGCTTCCTTGGGATCTTCAGAAAGTATATCATGAACTACAAAGTCAATGAAAGGGGTTCTCTAATCTTCACTGATAACGTTGGCTTCAGTAAGATTACTGAACTCAATATTACGATTGTTTTCGATGTAGAATAATTTCCGATTAGAGACAACCACCACCTGCTGTCTTTTGATAGGGATGGCTAGAACTGCTGCCAGATTGGCCAAAGCATCGACTTCGGTATTGCAAGCTCGTCGGACATATTCGATGAAGAAGGCTTTGAATGATATAGCCATGCTGATTGTCGCTTCATAGTAAGGCACTAGATCTTGATGGCGAACTTCATAGGTTCCTCTAATCTGGTTAATAACCAGCTTGGAATCACCATAAACTTTAAGATATTTAATGTCCAGTTGTTTAGCTAACTGAAGGCCAATAAGTAGAGCATTGTATTCTGCTACGTTGTTGGAGCAAGGTTCATCTAAGGAGTAGGCTCTTTGGATAGTTGACCCGTCTGGAGAAATAAGGAAAACTCCAACTCCTACGACAATGGCACCATTAGGTCCAATCCTGGATGTACCATCAAAGAATAGACGCCAAGTAGGAAATTCTTCGGAGATCATATTTGATTCCAATGTCTCGTCTGGAATTTCATCATAGAGTTTGGATGTCTCTGGAACAGGATGAGCTGCTAAGAAATCCGCCAGGGCTTGACCTTTAATAGACTTTTGTGGAACATATACCATGTCATATTAGGCTAGCAGAATAGCCCATATAGCCAGCCGAGAATTGAGTGTGCTGGGCTTCTTCATCAGTACCCGAAGAGGATTAACTCGGGATATGACAAGAATAGTTTGGCCAATGATGTAATGCCTCATCTTTTGAACAGCAAACATAAGAGCTAGGCATTCTTTTTCAACCGGACTATAACGGTGTTCAGCACCAATCATAGTACGACTGAGATAATAGATGGCCTGTTCATGGCCTTCTTTGTTCTTTTGGACAAGTAAAGCACCCAATGAATGATCCATAGCACGGACATACATTAAGAATGGTATGCCTAAGATCGACGGCACCAAGACTGGTGGGTTCATGAGATATCACTTTATGTCGTCAAATGCTCATTGACATTCTTCGGTCCAGATGAAAGATACACCCTTCTTCATTAGTTGAGTAAATGGTCTGCAGCATCCAGACAGATTTGAAATAAACCTCCTGATGTACGCAAGTCGACCTTGGAATCCTCGTAGCTCTTTTAGGTTGCATGGAGGACGCATCTCTTGAATGGCTTTGATCTTCTCGGGATCCACGTGTATACCCTTAGAGGTAATGACGAAGCCGAGAAATTTGCCACTAGAGACACCCAAGAATGACTTGGTGGGATTTATTTTGAGTTGATGTTGATGTATTAGATTGAAGATAGTTCTCAAGTCTTGGATGTGATCTTCCTTTAGACGACTCTTGACAGCAATATCATCAACGTAGCATTCGACGGTCTTGTGCAGATGATCTCGAAAGATGGTACTTATGGCTTTTTGGTAAGTTGCACCAGCGTTCTTGAGACCAAATGGCATTACAGTATAGCAGTAGACTCCGCGAGGAGTACGGAAAGAAGTATGTATTTCATCTTCAGGATTCATCCGAATCTGATTGTATCCAGAGAATCCATACATGAAAGATATTCGCTCGAACCCACAGGTGTTGTCAATCATGACGTTCGTGGAGAGGAAATTCATCTTTTGGACAGGCTTCATTAAGATCCCGAAAGTCGATACAGACTCGAACTTTTTCGGTTTTCTTTAGAACTAGGACGACAATGGCTACCCAATCAGGATGTTGTTCTTCTCGGATAAAGCCACAAGCGATGAGCTTCTTGACTTCATCGTCGATTGCGTCCATCATTTCTGGCTTGAAGCGCCGTTGTTGCTGTTTGACCGGTTTTTTATTAGGCAAGATATTCAATTTGTGAGTAGCAACTTTGGGATCTAGACCTGGCATGTCTTCATAGCTCCAGGCAAAGACATCAATGTATTCTTGAATAAGAAGAATTAATTCTTGCTTATCTGCCTCTGGAAGGTTTTTGCTGATGAATATTGGACGAAGAGACCCGCTTTCTCCTACATCAATTTGAACCAATTGATCTTCGGTAGGAGGGTCTCCTTGTTCGAATCGGAGTTCCCATTGGGTATCCATTCGTTGAGCCCAAGGATCAGTTTCAGGGTTTTCTTCAATATCCTCGTCACAGCCTTCTGGAAGTTCAACAGAGACCATGTTAGAAGATACGATCAACCAATGAACTTGACCGATGCTTGTGTCAGAATCCTATGATCTGGAATTAGAAGAGTTAGAGCGCTCCTCACTATCAGATTCGGAGACTGCTGGGGATAATACTGGAGGTGAAGCATATCTGAGACCTCTTTTGGTCCTGCTGTAATACATCTCTAATTTTTCTTTCGGAACAGCCATACGGATAGGAGTTCTTCTACCCTTACCGTAGTTGAGGCCATTCTTGAAGTCATAACCCATCTTCCGGATGATGTCTTTTGATTGTTGACTGTAATGACGAAGTTGAAGATGCCCCGTATCGTTACTTTTGCTATCATTCGTATAGCTAAATTTTTGTTCTGGTCCTTTACTAAAAAGTATTGGACTCTCGTCTCTCTTTCGAGAAGGGACAATGAAATATGAATCATCTGGGTGTTCGAGTAAGACTTCTGTTTGAAGAGACTGTACAACTCCTATTGTAAATGACTGAAAGCTATCTAATATATCCAAATAGCACTTAGCATGATAAATGACATCAGTATACTGGAAAGGAGATGCTTTTTTATTGATTTGTACATCTGTATTTACAACAGGACCTTTAGCCTTAGCAGACTTGGTCAGATTGATTACAAGAGGGGGAGAAGAAGAACGTGGAGGAGGATTGGACTTGTTACGACGGAGGTCAATAACAAGCGGCTCAAAGGAGGTGAGCTCCCTTTTATCTTTGTTATGAGATAAATCAATAATAAGTGGCTCAGAAGAGGTGAGCTGTCTTTTTTCCTTGTTACGACGTAAGTCAATAATAAGTGGCTCGGAAGAGGTGAGCTCCCTTTGATCTTGACCATCATCAGTTGGTTCCTTCTGGACCGGCAAGTGAATAGCCAGTGGTTTGGAGGATTGAGGACGAGAAACACGCCCTTTGACAGGTATGATGAGGGTGTCATTAGGCACTGCTTCTTGTTCTTCTTTAGTGTCCAGAGCTAGTACAACTTTCATGAACTCATCCTTGTACATACGAGCATCGTTACAGTATGCTTCGACACCTTTGAAAGGATAGAGATCAACAATCTCCTTTTGAACATCTCCATTGTCATTAACATATTTGAAACATTGATGGAGAGTCGAAGGAACAATGTTATGTTCATGCATGAATGGTCTCCCCAACAGAGCATTGTAAGAACAACCATGGTTGTCAATGATGTAGAAGGTCACCTTTCTACGGAGATGGCCTATTTGGAGTTTTAGGCGAATCTTGCCCAGAGGCTCACTTCTTCCCTGACTGAACCCAAGAATGGTGGTGATTGTACTGGAAAGACTATGCACTGGGATCTTTAATGCATCTAACATTGTCTTCGGCATGATACTGAGAGCAGACCCTGGATCTATCAAAATACGATCGACTTTTATCGAGTCGACATAATCTGTATAGTATAGAGGACGGTCGTGCCTATTGTCTTCCATCAGCATGTCATCCTGGGTGAAGGTAATGTTCGGAATTAACTCCAACACAATATGACAATGGAGGCAAGAGACTGGCTCTGCTTTTGGCTTCTTCAGAAGGGCTAGACAGGTTTCTGCCTGCATTAAAGCTTCACTTAGAGTTTCCCGAGTCTCTTTGGAGAGGCGTAAGAGCTCAAAGATTGACAGTCTAGCCGGTGTATTGGCTAATTGAGCCAAGATATCAAAGTTGTATGGCTTCTCAAGTCCGAAAGGAGATGACTTCTTCAAAGGTTTGTCGAAGCGGACTTGTTGTTTGCCTTTGTCGGCTGCTGTCGATTTGGGAAGAGTAGGTTCTACAACCGGTACGGATACAGTAGGAATATCCTCAGTGGAAGCAGGTTGCACTGGAGCAGGCTCAGAAGAAGAAGCAGGATTCTTCTGAGCTTCGGGATAATCCTTTAGATAAGCTTTCCCTGATCTGGTGCCCAGCAGAATTTCCTCGTCAACTATGGGGTCAAAAGATACCATATTGCAGATTTTTGTTTTGCCCTTAGAGCGTTCTTTCTTCTTGGAGGAGGAAGAGGGAACTTCGAACTCTGAAGCAAGATCAGGGTGAATCCACATAATCTTGCTATTGTCAAGAGATAAGGGGACGAGACCTTCACTTCGTGGAGGAGAAAGATTCTCGATCTCAAGAGTAGCTTTGGGGATATGGATGACACCGTGCTGTACCATCTGCGGAGGGAAGTCACCGAACTGAACTGAGACCATGTTTGCGGTAACCGTCTTCTCGTCTTGCTGCAGAGTGACAATGCCAGCATTGACTAGCTCCTGAATTTTGCCTTTGAGCACATAACATGCTCGAGTGGGATGCCCAATGAACATGTAATAAACACAGTATTTGGGATGATCAGTCTTACCGACCATATCAGGCTTCTTCGGGTCTGGGAGTTGGAGCTTATTGCTTTTGATTAAGCAATCAAAGATGCTCACGGTGTCATTCTCGTCAAAGGAGTACTCTACTTTTGGACGAGGTTCCCTTCGTAGAGGTGCTAAAGGAGTAGAAGTAGACGTAGGTGGAGCTACGTTGACCGCCAGAGATTCTTTATTCTTCAAGTTGATGTTCAAAATTTCTTTTCCCTTGCGGTTGTTCTGGCGATTACCACCACTCGATGTCTGATGTTCATCTCGGTCGCGGTTAGACATGTGCACCCCTAGCTGCTTGAATTTGTCAGCACTAACTTCAGCTGCTTTAGTGTTGACAATGAAGGATGGCCAGTCTTGGAACTGAGTTGACCCCGTCCACATGCTGATGATCGACAAAAGATTTGCCTTACAGGTGTCTATGGTGACAGCGGCCGAAGTTCCAGGAGACATTTTTAAAGCTTCTCAGCGGAACCTTTCAATGAAACTCTCAGCGGTTTTATTATGTCTTTGTTTGATTTTATTAAGGGCTGACATGGTCATGTCATTGATCCCCTCATAGAATCGTTCCAAGAAGATCTATTTTAGACCTGAGAAAGAAGTGATATAGCTATCGGGCAAGCTTCCGTACCAATCGTATGACACACCGGCTAAACAGCCGACGAATACCCTGGTAAGAAGAGCATCATTTGGCTGAAGTTGGACAGTCATTACCTCAAAATGGTTAATAAATTGACTGGGAGAAGTGCTGCCATCAAACAGGAAGATTGTTGGAATCTTGTACTTTGGAGGAAATGGGACTTCCTTCTATTCAACTGGGTAGGTTTGTTTAATCCCTAATCTCTGTAAGTTGTCTTTCTCTTTGAAGGCTTCAAATTGAGTGTGCAGGAGTTTGACAGCTTCATTAGCATCCTTTAATGATGTAGAAGGAGCAGGCTGAATCAGAGTGTTAGGGGAAGGAACAGCATGGTAAGCACTACCCCCAGCACCTGACTGACTAGGTGTAGGTTGAATCTGTACAGAAGGTATTTGAGGAGATGCTACCCCCAGCCCTGCATTGACAGGCACCGACGATGCTATGATCTCAGGATTTGCAGTAGGTACAGTCGGTGGTACTGTATGTTGGGCCACGATGATAGAATGTATACTTGTAACCATTTCGGCCATGGTCTTCAACTTGTATTCTAGTGCAGCTATTCGCTGTTTTTGACTTGCTGAACTGGAAGCATCTGGGTCTTCAGTGACAACATAAGCTGTCACTTCTCTAGGTACAGTGGAAGACACTGTCTGTTTCGAACTTTCACTGTATGCATCATAGTCGGAGAAAGAATCATCTCCTGAGTGAGAAAGAGGGAGATGACTGAAAGGATCTTGAAGATTCCTTTGACCGATTGCATCTCGGCTTGGGGATCGGATATATTGAAATACTCCTTCAGAAGATTCTTGGAGTAGATCCAAATACCGCTGGCTTGACTTGCGAGGCTTGCCATGTTTGGAGCACTTCCTACCCCCAGTGTCTCGAGAGGTCATGTTGACAGAAGCGTATAAAACTTCGTCTTCATCTTCTGACATTGGTTCAGACGTTGCAAAATTCAAACGATCGAAGACAGATAGTTTTGTTGTCTGACAGCAACACTTGATGACAACCTTGTGATTACAATGGTGTCCAAGTGGTTGTACTGGAGGTGTTGAGATGTTTTCCCGTTTTTGTTTGAGGTGTTCTCGGAGATCGGAAACAATGACGGGACGAAAAGAAGTTCGAGGGATATGTTCTTTGACAACATTCGGAACATGGTTCCGGTTCTTCAAATATTTTGTCCCTTGAGTGTACAGGGAAGTACTCACTTCATTAGCATAGGTGTCAGGATTTTTGATCCTGGAAGTTTGCCTCTGATGTTGGTTGGTCTTCGGCATTGGCTGTTTGCGTTTCGCCGAAGTTGGTCTATTGAGATAAGTCCTTAGATCAGCAAATTCACCCCCAGGGGTTTCTGTCTGAGATACCAGCAATTTTCCCTATTTTGAACGAGATATCTTGAGAGTTGGGAGATCTTAGAATTCTGCTACCGGAGTAGGCAGAATACCTCTTTGATCAGTATACCTCCCTTTTGCAAGGAGGGAAGAAGAACTCTTGTTTGAGAGAGTTCTTGTACTGTTTGGTGCCAAGGCACGTTCAAGTTGATCTTCTACGGTAAAAACCAAGAAAGACTGAGAAAAGACCAAAGGGCCTTTTCTTTTGTTTTGTGAAGAAGGGTTGGCTAAAGAGCGTTTCCCTCTAGTGTCTTCCAAGTCGTGGGACGAAGAAGTTTGAGAAAAGACTAACGGGCCTTTTCCTTTGTTCTGAGGAGGAGGAGGAATAGTCAACAGACTACCCCCAGTGGATTGCGCTGGAGCAATAGGGTATTTGGAAAGAGGAGCAGAGTTTGTCCCTTTGCTGTAAGAAGAAGAGAGATTAGCCAAAGGGTTGTCCCTCTTAGACTGCGCTGGCACAGTTTGCACAGGGGTGGAAGTGGGTGTTGGCACCTTGGCAGGTTGCACATGAGAAACTCGAACAGAAGTTCTTCTGGCCACAGTCACAGCAGATTGTGCAGCAGGAGTCTTGACTTCAGAGTGCTTGAGTTGCACCCTGGTTGCTGGAGTGGTGGACTGCGCAGGCAGAGTTGCAGCCAACCGCGCCAGGGGAAGAGGAGTCTTGCACTTTGACAGAGCAGCATAGGAAGTGGTTTGTGCACTGGCAAGGGGAGCAACATACTGCGCATGGACAGTAGCAGCAGACTGTGCAGTAGTTTTGGGAGCAGAGACAGCAGACTGCACAACAGTTTGCGCAGAGGATTGTGCAGAGGACTTTGGAGTCCACACTGAACAGACTTTGCTCTTGGCAGAAGTCGCAGTACGACGAGTAGTCCCGGAGTTGATCATCGCCTCGTAGGCTGTCTGGTTGACCTTTACAACCAGTGTCTTCTGTGTCTTTCCGATAGACGCAACGTCACATTGAGTTGTCACTTCCTCGTCGGAGGAGAAAGTCATCCCCAGCAGAGTCGCCATTTTGTTTGCAAAAACAAAAGTTGTTCTTTATTTCACAAACTTTGTAAGAAAATTACAAGAATTCTGGGAAAGTACAACTATAGGAATCCGATCGCTTTATCCCTTGGACGATGTGAACTTTGAAGACGGTAGCCTCTGAAGAATGCAACAGCACTTTAGCAAGAACTCCTGATCTCTGGTGATGATTCTGATCTGATCTGGGATGATCTATGCTTAATAATGAAGACTTGAAACTCTATTTATAGAGTTCTGGAAATAACTAATTTTTAGTTATTCTGAATTGCGCATGATGGATTGCGCAGACATTGGACTGCGCAAGCAACGAACTGCACAGGCAGTTACTCGATCGTGGACCAACTGTATGAGACGCATGGCATTGTTTGATTGAAATGCGCTTGGTCGTGTACAGACGGTTGCCACGTGGTGAGCAATTGATGGCATGTAGGCCACGTACAAATTGTCAGTTGTCTTGATGGAGTGTGCCACATGAATTACGCTGGCTTCAGACTGCGCTGGGATTGAATTGCGCTGCAGAGAGTCTAGCAGATTGCGCTGGCTGTACAGCTGTCCTCGAGCGCTGTGCTGCACGATAAACGAACAGTTTCCTCGTTCTTCGGGCTGTCAGCTGTCAGAAGATCTGATTTTTTGTCAGATAATGATGACGAGGCCACGTCAGCTTGCTCGCTTGGATGTGTACGCAATTCAGCTTGCACACTTGAGTTGCTGTGCAATCTGTTTCCTGCGCAGTTCACTTGAAGGATGCACAATTTGATTTTCATGACTTCTTTGATGGGTGCAACTTGGTTTTTAGGACCTACAATAATGAATTATCTTGATACAATATGTTGGGCGGAGACAAATCCACTACCAACAAAATAAGGAAAAGTACATAGAAAATGAAATGAGTGGCGAGCGAAGCGAAGGCGATCCAAGTGCAATCATCCTCGAAGAAATAGGGAGGACCACGGCTAGAGCTAGAACACCTGCGAAAGACAATAGCACACACCTGGAGAGATAACCAGGTCCTCAGAGGGACGTAACAAGACACATAATATCATACCATATAAACTGAATAAATATTGCTCAAATAATTAAGTCAATTGAATTATAACATGGTCCAATACGCACCTATTGAACGAGCGTACCATCCCCCCAACCAAACAAGGATAGGAGATGGTAAACTAATTCACGGCGACGTATCTTTCCATGCCATGAATCCAATATGGTATCCGGACCCCAACAAGGTTCAATACCTTCTCATCGAAGTAGTAAGTCACACCTACAACCAAATAAGGATAAGATGTGACAAACTAATCCGCGACAAGTTGTTGTTCCAAGCCACGGTCAGATACAAGTACCCAAACCAAAAGTACTCACATCTAACGGATAAAGGTGCCTAACCGTTCTAAGTGAAATGTAGTTAAGAACAATCCTTCCTACGCATGGGCCCTGGCTAAATAGGATTGGCGTAGTCCCCCTTGGGCACCAAAGGCCCCATCAGTAAGAGCATGACGTTCCGCAGAATCGTCAGTGGCCGTCAGTAATCATGGGTCATCAACCCCATATCTCCAGCAGAGAATCCGAGTCACAAGGGAAGTGCATCGAAGCCCATACGCTAAGAAATTGTCCTCCCCGTCCAATGCCTACTCTGTTGTATCCACAATAGTAAACCTCTATAACCGCTAAGTCAAACTAAGCATGCAACCTCTATTAGCGGTTATTCCTATCATACGGCTTGTACATACTGGTGGCCAGCTAGTCACGCATGTCCGTGTTCTACATGCGATACATAACTTCGTGTTACAACGTGTCAAGGCCAATGAATGCAACACACAAGGTGGTCCCTTAAATCTAGGTTTAATGTGTAAGAAAAATAATACATAGCAGAAAATATAAATAAACAGTAAGTTCTAACAGGTTATGCCATGTATCACAGTTTATTTTGCATAAAGAAAATAAATAATGCATGAAATACGAGCTAAAATAAATAAACAGCTAATGGCAAGGTGTCTTGTCTGGTAGGACGCCTGGTGTGCTGCGATGATCAAGGTGGCACGAACTGCATCTTTGGTACAACAACTATGCAAGGTGACCTCGAGTGGTGACATGGACGGTTCCATTGGGTCCAGAAGGGTCAAATTAGTTAGGGTGGACATAAGGTAGTCTCGAAATTGGTGAAAGAATAGGAATAATAGGACTGGTTACGGACAGGGGAAAAAAATTAAAGAATTAATGGATAAATATTATATATACGAGTTTTAGAAAATATTTATAATTCCTAAACTAGTTTTCATGAGTCAAACTATTTTTTAGGAAAAATACAAAAATACTTAAAGTCAAGAAAAATCGTTTTCGGCAAAAACTCTAAGTTTGTCAAAGTAGTATTTAAGACTAAACCCATATTTTGTAAAAATAAAATTTTGGTAAAAGCTATGCTTTTTATTGACTATCAAGGAATATTTATAAACATTTTAAAACTATATTATATTATATGTATATGTATGACTCTTCAAAAAAATAATAATAGTGTTAGCAATCAAACCAAAATACTAATATTAATTTCACAAAAATGATAATAATCAACATTATTATTATCCACCGTGTGAATCCTATAGATAACTAGTTTTCTAAAAACAACACTATAATAAAAAGTAAACAATAAGAATTACATATTAAAAATAGCAATGATAATATTAATAATAATAATAATAATAATAATAATAATAATAATAATAATAATAATGATATTAATAATAATAATGGTAATGATAATAATAATAATATAATAATAATTATAATAATAATAAGAATAATAATAATAGTAATAATAACTAAAATAATAATAAAAATATCAACACAAACCCAGTTCCCGAACCAACTTTGCAGAGTAAATCTCGAAAGGAAAAAAAAGGAGACGAGTGGGAGAGAGAGGGGGTTGTCGGGGGCTCACCGCTCCGGCGGTGGGTGGAGCTCGGCAGGGCGGAAGAGGCGCGTGGAGAGCGGTGCTGCGCAGAGTGGGAGGCCGGCGGCGAGACAGATCGAGGAGGGGCGCCGAGGTCAGGGAAGAGAGGGAGCGGCGGTCGGTTGGCGATGCCAGCGGACGCACGCGAAGGTCGGAGCTGTGGAGAGGGACTGAGGTGGAGGGGTTTCCGAGTGCGGGGCGACTGGAGGCCGCACAGGGGTACGCAGCGGCGGTGGAAGCTCGCGGCGAGGGGGATGGTCCAGAGCCGGGGCTGGGTCGGCCGGCGAGCGGGTGTAAACTCGGCGCGGCGGAGGGAAGGCTCGCTCGGCCGGAGCCGAGCGCGGGTGGCGGACGGCGGTTCGCCGGCGGAGGTGAGTCTGGGTTAGGGTTGTTATTTAATTTGGGTTTTGTTTTGGGCTCTGGTGGGTTTTGGTGGTGGCGCTGACGGCCACGGCCGTGGTGGCGATGGTTTGACATTGGGGCTGCGTGCTGACAGGGGAAAGGTTTGGTCGGGTGTGGCGGCACCGCAGTATTATAGTTCGGTGGCGACGCTGCCTATGGTGGTGGTGGTCATCTGCCGTTGGCAGTGGTGTTGGCCGAGTCGAAATGGACTGGTGGTATTGGTGTGGGTGGCGGTGATGGTGACGGCGATGGTGGTGGCAGCGGGGAGATAGAGAATTGGCCGGGGCAGCGAGGAGGCGGTGGTCGGGACAGATAGGGTTAGAAATTCGGTTTGAAATTGATTGTATCAGGGTTGTGTCCTGCGCGACACCTAATAGGGTTGTGGTGGATGGGTGTCCGGTGTGTCGGACACGGAAGAGATTGTATATGTAAAAGAAAAATAGTGGAAGTAACTAGGTTGACACGGACACGATGCACGCACGTTTGTGGTGAAATTTGTGGAGAAATATTGTGGAGAAAATATTGGAGGAGTACCTGCCTATTTATAGGATGTGGAAATTCCCAATAAGATAAATTTTAGGATTTGTTTAAACCCAAAATAGATAATTCGTAGTTTAATTTAAAAGCAATCAAATCCAAATCCAAATACATATTCAATTTAAATCAAGTTAAATTTTTAGTTTAAAAATCAAATGGAATGAATCAAATTTCAAATATTTAACTATTTAAATAAATCTATAAATTCAAATCAAGATTTAAATCGCCACAATAATTCTGAAATATATTTTCCAAAAATACTAATAATAATAATTTCAAAAATTACATTATTATTTAAAATAAACTAATAAATAATTATAAATATATATGTATGCACAAATAATGTTTTCATAATTATGCTTTTCTAGTATACAATAAAAATTAATTATTATTAATAATTGCATAAATGAAGGCTTTAAGTAAATAAAATAACAACTTGGTAATGATAGCAAAATAATTGTTGTATATATTATTTTGAAACTATAAAATAATAAATAAAATATTTTTCTAAAAATATGTATGCTCGCACGTATTCGCACTCGTTGAGCAATTACGAAAAATAAAGTTTCGTGCACGACGTACAATACGACTACGCGACGTACAATACAAAATTTTAAATCAGTATCAAAATCAATATAAAAATAAAAAAATATAGTAGAAATTTAGGGGTTTTACACATTCACCTATGACATGTGGCACATAACTTGCCACATGTCTCCAAGCATGGAGAGAACCCCCTCCATGAAACACCTCACACTTTTCCTCCATTATTTCTTCTCCATCTCCTTCCTCTACACACACACACACACACACACATACATACAAACCACTCCACACCTCTCTTCCCTCTTCTCACTGCTGTTGTTGTGACTATTGCTGCTGCTACTGCCATTACTGCTGCTACTTACGCTGCCTCGCCGCCGGCCACCCGCTGCCGCCGCCGGAGACCACCACCGCCTCCAGCACTTCCAGCACCTCCTCCTTCTCCTCCTCCTCTTTCACAACCCAAAAACCTAGGTAAAGCCCTTCATTTCCTTCCCCTTTCCTTCAAATTTCAATTCTAGGTCAAAAGGAAGTTGGAGTATATATATATATAAATTGATAAATCTTTGTATTGAGTTATGTTAGGAAGAAATTGGGAGAGTGTACACAAGACCTAGGTCATCTTTCAAATCAAGGCAAGTCCTCCCTCTCTCCTCATCTTAAAAATTGTTCAAATTAAATTCTTAATTTTATTGAATTTGTATGTTTGTTTTCATTTCTGGAATTTAGGTAAATTTATTGCAAATTTAATTTTGTGAGAACCAAATATGGTTATAAGTAGTAGGATATTGAAAGAATTCTTTTAGGGACAAATTTGTTACATATGCATAATTGAATATATGGACACTTGAATGAATATGTAGGACAAAACACAAATGGACACTTGAACAAATATATAGGACACGATACAAATGGACACTTCAATAAATGTGTAGGACACAATACAACTTGGACACAACAAGGGGACACAACACCTTCAAATGAATATACAATATGGATACAATATGTGGACACATTATACTTTGAATAAATATACCATATGGACACAACACACTACGAATGAATATACAATTTGGACACGATATGTAGACACATCACACTTTGAAGAAATAAACAATACGGACACTTCGAATGAATGTACAAGTTGGACACAACATACGGACACAATATAAAAGGACACATTTGAAGAAGGACAACTACGTCAATAGACACGACACATGGGACATGGAATGGACACACTTATACATGATTATTGAAAAAGGGCAAGCATGAATATATTGGCATAACCTACACCTGTGAATACTAGTTTGTATTTATGTTTGTTCTCAAAATGATAAGGATACTACCTATCAATATATATATATATATATATATATACACTCAATATAATTGCCTCTATATAAAATATATTTATATATTAATCAAATCCATGAAAATTTTATACATTGGAGGTTCTATCGATTATGAATATGTATGTGAACTAATTAAGGCTTGATTCTAATTAATTGTAAATCAAGGGAATTTGTCATTCTATCAAAATTATATAATATTACAATTCTGTCCAAAATTGTAATTACGCCTAAACGACTCATTTTGTAACAAAATTGTAATTAGAACTATTGTACATAAATACCAAAACATTAGGGTAGTTCACTTGTTAGATTTTTCAAGGAAAATTGCCTCAAGAAGCCAAAATGTGATACGAAAAACCCTAGATTTAATTTTGTAGTAGTTGACACTAAACCAATAATGGTATTATATAGTGGTACAAAATAAATTGATTTTGGGTATCATTATGTTACTAACAATTTTATCTCTTGATTGATTAGCATTTAAATAAGCAAATTGCCGAAATTAAATTGTTGCTTGCTTACAAAGGTAAGAAAGTTTTATCAATTTGAATATAGATATTAATTGCGTGGTTCCGGTGTTGAGAGTTGTTCCACATAAGGGGTCGGCGAACCCAGATTTCTATTATTACGTATTATGTCTCCTGCAAATTTTTCGAAGTCAACAAATAAAGAGGAGACTCTGGCGAAATTTTCGAAAATTTTAAGAGAGAGCCAAATTCTCGACCTTTAGAGGAATTAGGTGATTTCCATAAATTTAGAAAGGATTTAGAATATGTATGACACAGGACACGCGTCTCGTAGGCATAATTTAAGTTAAATTCTCTATAATCTTGTTCTGTGGAAATATATGAGTATATTATCCTACTTGAGAGTTTCATGTATAAACGCTAATTTGAAACAATTGATTTCTAAGAAATATTCAAACGGACATATGCAAGATGCACTCTAGCATCTTAGATAGATAAATTACCTATTGATGAGATAATGGTAATAAAATACAGTGATTGTAATGATTAGTTAGAAAGCATTGGGCGGGGGAGAACAACCCGAATATCACCTATATAGTTCCGCAGCATAATTAAACCAAAGCTGATTAGTACATTAGCTCATTTGTAGGACCATACGAATTGAGTATGTGAGGTTTAGCTCACTTAGCCCATGAGAGGCAGGGCCAGATTTGTAATAACCGTGCCATCCATTTAGCCCATGAGAGACAGGACCGGATTTAATTATGTACTATCCGATATTTGCACAAATTTCGATAACAACATCAAATTGGTGATTTTCTAAGTCCAAGAGAGACTTAGTACATATAAGCCCAGGAGAGGCAGGCCTGATTCTAAGCACCGTGCCACCAAGTCACAGCCTTATCCCAGGTATATGGGATTGTTGTCGGAAAAGCTGATTATGAGGATATTCAAAAGGATTGTTCTCAAATTTGTATTTCATTTAGGAAATATATGTTCTTGTTCGAGTATGCATGTTAAGTGTCTATGCTAGAGAAAACGGACAACAGTATTGAGGAATTCAATTTATATTCATAAAAGTAAATCTAACTTCCTAAATGTCGGTATATATTATTTATTTCCAAATCTCTACTATATTTTTATTTTTTTAATCGTTCTTGACCGAGGACTTGCCTTGTCGTTTCTAAGCGACCTAGTATTTGTTCACTACGAGAAGACGACGCTCCTGCAAAAACGTTACCTCTGTATGATGAAGACAATATCGAGGAATAGACTGTCTAGAGAATCTCAAGAGACGACAACCAACATTTTGTAGTCAGTCGTATGTAAAATATCTTTTTGTAACAGACTTGTAATAATGTACTCTTAGAAAACACTTGACGTATAATATAGTTGTAGTTGTGTACATGAATTATCCTAACCATATCATGCTTGAACTTATTAAGAGTTAAAATTATCCTAACCATATCACATTGGAACACTGTCATCATAGGGATGCGGTATCCATGTACAACATCGTATAGCCTTTTGGACATTATTTTAATAGAATTTAATCTCAGGATTAGTGTTCCATAATAGTCACCTAAGTCCAGCTTATTCCTACCTATTGCTTCTTGGGATCTACAGTCAGATTCGGTTGGGTTGCCACTGCTGGTGACTAACTTATGGGCTTAACCCCATACCCCTCTCGATGATTCTAGGATTAATTTTCTAGGCAAACTCTTCGTCAAGAGTAAACATACTGTTTGTCAAGAGATCAGTAAAGTTCTTTATGACTTTTATAGTCAACAACCACAATTTTGCCTTTTAAGCTCTTATAATGTCTTGAAATGCAGGTGCAGGTTCCTGCTTATTTTAGAATTCACAAGATCATGATTTAGCAGTTCTTTAGTATAATTTATAAAAATGACAGGTACAAAAATATGTAGATCATGTATATGCATAATAAGATGCTTGATCTATTTAGTTTCAATACTTCATGAAGTCATAGCAAGAGTGAAATTTGGACCTGGATCTATTTGATATATATAGTAAGATATCTGAGCCATTCAGCTTCAGCACAAGCTATTTTTAAAATATATCATTTCAAATTCTTTGATACTCTTAGCTATGATAGTTTGTCACATGAACCTATCAACATATGAGTATCTAAGTTGTTCTACAGGTAAAACCTTACATTACATTGGATCTTAGTGATCTTTAGTAATTTTATATCCAAAGAAAATGCCATATAATGACTCAGAAAAAATATTAAAATTCTATGAAACCAATTGTAGTCCATTTTTTTAAGAATTTTTTGTTTGACTAAACCAGATGTTTTAGTTACCCCTAAATCATATTATGTCTCATCAGAATCAAAATGTGTGATTCCACTAATTAATTGCTAATATAAGACCGAGGATAGTGAACAAAAACTCATCTGACTCTATCACCTCTTAAAGTAAGACACAATAACTTTCAGCCTTGGCTCTAAATATTTATCTTTACTAGCCATGTTTGCAAAATGACAGTCTAAAGTACTAAATAATAGTTTAAGTGATTTTGGTAATCAATATTAAAAAAAAAAATTAGTTTATCAAGTGTTGATTAATTTGGGTTAGCTATAGGAGCCAATTTCCAGCTAGCGGATGTCCACAGGGGGACGATTAAGTACCATATCGCTTAGGGCTACAGAAAGACCCTTCCGGCTTGTACCAACTAGGGGAGGGTGGACTAGGCTCATAACTAGGCCGACACGGGACAGGTTGACTAAGTTCGGTGGCCGATTGGGGACCCATACCGGGCTAATAAAAATCGGTCCGACCTATGGTGGGCCATATATACCGGGTTGGCGCGTTGATCTCGCTTGAGATTGGATTGATCCCAGGACGGATTTTGGGTCGCCGGATCCACATTACACCTTGAGATGGAGGGGTTTGTAAGAAAAAAAATAAAATAAAAAAGCTTCTTCATCGGGAGGCTACCATGTTTCGAAGAGTTGGAGGGTGTGGTAACAAATTTCACCTTTCTCTAACGACGAGAAAAACTTTATAAGTAGTCTCATGAAGGATAACAATTATGTGGTCAACCATGGAGCAGCAATCCTCCTCTTCCTTCTCGGCCTTCTTGGTTAGCTTCTTCCTCTTGCTGCTTCTTCTTCTTCTTATTGTCACCACCAAACGAAACAAGAGAACACCAAGAGTAGTACTACCTCCAGGGCCATGGAAGCTGCCCATCGTAGGCAGCATGCACCATCTGATCGTAGGGGCTGCGCCTATCCATCACAAACTACGCGACCTGGCCGTGAAATATGGCCCAGTGATGCACCTGAAGCTCGGAGAGGTGGACCACATCGTCGTCTCCTCGCCAGAAGCCGCAAGGGAGGTGACCAAGACCCGCGACCTCAACTTCGCTTCCCGCCCCGAGCTCACTTTTTCCAAGGTCCTTCTCTATGACGGCACGGACATAGCCTTCGCCCCCCACGGTGACCACTGGAGGCAGCTCAGGAAGCTCTGCACCTTGGAAGTCCTAAGCGCCCGTCGCGTGAGATCGTTCTCTCACATCAGAGAGGAAGAGACTTCGGACGTCGTCGAACGAATCTCTCTAGCAGCAGAATATGGAACCCCCGTCAACCTCACTGCCATGCTGGTATCGCTGACCAACTCCATCTCTTGCAGAGCGATATCGTCTTGTAGAGTCGACGACGCGTACCGGAAGAAGTTCGTGTCTGCGTTGGAGGACGCGGTCAATTTAGGATCAGGTTTCACAGTAACCGACTTGTTTCCCTCCTTTGGGTTTATAGATGTGATTGTTGGGGTGAAGCGCAGGCTCGAGAAGAGTCGTATCAGATTTAGCGAGATGATGGACGAGATCATCGAAGAGCACAGGGAGAGGACGGCTAAGAGGAGGAGGGATAACTCTTGTGCTGGAGGAGATGATGGATCGGGAGTTGAAGATCTAGTCGATGTTCTATTGAGGATCAAAGATGATGACGACCAACTTGAAGTTCCTCTCACAGTGGACAACATCAAAGCTGTGATCTTTGTAAGTACTCTGAACTAACTGATGCTCAAGTTCATAGCTTAGGAATAAGATCATACAAGTTTCTCTCGAAACGGGACCCACGTCAGCAATAGGATTTGCCACAGCAATAAGTTCATAGCTTAGAAACTATGTTTTCTTAGTATGAAATTTGATTCTGTAGGCAGTACTTAGAAACTATGTTTGTTTTTTACCAATTGACAGAAATGAGAACCAGTTTTTTGTTCAACTCTTTGTTGTATGTCTGATCAACTCGATTTCCATGACACAGGACATGTTTAGTGCAGGGACCGAGACCACATCAACCACCTTGACTTGGGCCATGGCGGAGCTTGTAAGGAATCCTGAGGCGATGGAGAAGGTTCAGACGGAGGTTAGGCAAATTCTGAAGGGGAAGGCAAAGATACACGAGGACGACGACATTGGTGAGCTGCAGTACTTAAAGCTCGTGATCAAGGAAACTCTAAGGCTACATCCACCGCTTCCGCTGCTGCTGCCTCGAGCTTGTGGCGAGACATGCGAGATGGGCGGGTTCACGATACCGGCGGGAGCCAGAGTCATGATCAACGCTTGGGCCTTGGGGAGGGACCCCGGGGTCTGGGACGACGCCGAGGCCTTCCGGCCGGAGAGGTTCGATGGAAGCTCGGCCGACTTCAAGGGGGCGGACCACCGATACTTGCCCTTTGGTTCCGGCAGAAGAATATGCCCGGGGATCACGTTTGGGCTCGCTACAGTCGAGCTCGTGCTGGCGACGCTCCTTTATCACTTCAACTGGGAGCTCCCCGGTCGAATGGAACCGGGAGATCTGGACATGACCGAAACAGTTGGGGTCACTGCGAGGAAAGCGCACGATTTGCTTCTGCACGTAAAGCTGGTGCGCGCATGGTGACCATATATAAACCATGCAAGTGGAGATACCAGCATCGGACTATCACCCAATTTACCTATGTATCCAGATTCGTAATTTTCCAGTTCAAGAAATACATATGGATTTCTTGTTTTTCAGTATATATACTCTAGTCTCTAGTCTCTCCTTTGATTCTTGGTGCTGATGTAAGAAATATATATGGATTATACTATATTTGTTGGAGTGGGTGGGGTTCCCAACCTATGTGGAAAAGACCCCGGAGTGCGACGAGCGCCATTCGTGTGTCGAAAAAGCTCGGAAAGTAGGCGACGCGGAGTTGCTACTGCTGCTGCTGCTCCTAAGGGAGATTCTGGACTGGGTCTACCGAGTTCGGCCCGAACTCGGTCCCAGGCCGAGTTCTGGCCGAACTCGGTCTGGCTGTTCCAGAATTTGGCGAGTAGGTGCTGTTTGCTCGACACAGAGTTCTGGCCGAACTCTGTGTCGTCGGGGGCTGAAGCGGATTTTGGGTGACTTTTCACCACTGGATCTAATCCAACGGTCCAGGTTGGTTGCGGGATTGGGGAGTTAAGTTGAGTTTTCTCAACCCTAATTCATTATGCAACATTACACAACGTAACACACAAGAAGAGAGAGGAAGGAGGCAAGAGTGCCATTACAACTTCGGAAGAGAAGACGGAGGATTGAAGGTCGTTTTCGAAGGAGATCGTGTTTCGGGTAATCTCTACTCGTCGTTCTCGCTCTTCGTAGCCTTGTAATCATTGTTCTTACTTCTGAGTGTCGTGGGGATCCGATTTGGATCGGGAGGAGTTTGTAGAGGGTGTAATTCTTCTATTCCATTAGTGGAGGCTTCTCAGGGTTGGACTCCGATCGTTCCGTGGTTTTTTTCGCAAGGATTTTCCACGTCAAAAATTCTCTGTGTCTGCGTGGATTATTTTGTGTGGTTGTTTTTGGGTTCGTGCGTTGTATTGCTCGGTCCTCTCGCAGGTACTCTCCGGTTTGAGGAAAGGTTTCCGCGTTTCTTTCCCATCAGAGTGGTATCAGAGCCAGGTTCTGGAATTCAGAAGGAGTGTCAGTAGTTGACAGAGAAACCAGAGAGGAGAGATGGACGCGAAGCCGGTGCGCATGGTGAATCTGAACGACACAAACTATCACTATTGGCGGAGCAAGATGAAAGATTTGCTGTTCGTCAAGAAGCTGCATCTACCCGTGTTTGCATCTGAGAGGCCCAGTGATAAATCCGAGGAGGACTGGACATTCGAGCATATACAGGTGTGTGGGTACATACGACAGTTTGTGGACGAGAATGTGTACAACTACGTTGCCAATATTGAGCATGCGAAGACGTTGTGGGATAAGCTGGAATCCTTGTATGCGAAGAAGACCGGGGTAAACAAGTTGTTCCTGATCCGGACGATGATGGGTCTGCGATACAAGGATGGGACGTCTATTTCGGATCACTTGAGTGATTTCCAGGGCGTGGTTGACCAGCTATCTTCTATGGGAGTCAAGTTCGACGACGAAGTTCAGGGACTGTGGCTGCTGTGTACTTTGCCAGACTCGTGGGAGACCGTACGAGTATCTATGATCGCTTCTGCTCTAGAGGGCATGGTCAGTCTGGAGTTTGCCAAGAGCGGGGTGTTGAATGAAGAGATGCGGAGACGTTCTCAGGACACTTCATCCACATCCCACCACTCAGAGGCACTTGTTTCAGAGAGCCACGGAAGGGGCAAAAGCAGGGGTCCAGGTGGTGGCAGAGACAAGAGCAGAGGGAAGTCCAAAGGTCGGTACGAGGACTCGGAGGGTTACCATTGCGGTAAGAAGGGCCATATCAAGCGGAATTGTTTCGCTTGGAAGAGAGAGAAGAAGGGCGACAAGGGGAAGCAAGAAGAGAACACTACAGCGGCGGCCTCGGTGCATGGAGGCGATGTGATCGTCGTAGGTGATGAGGTCATTACTTACCTCGCCTGCGATAATAATTCTTGGCTGGTGGACTCAGGGGCTTCAGCACATGTATCTCACAACAGGGCACTGTTTGCCACTTACACGACAGGCGACTGTGGCGTGTTGAAGATGGGCAACGGAGATGTGTCAAAGGTGGTTGCCGTTGGAGATGTGCATTTGAGAACGAAGACGGGTACGGTTCTTGTTCTCAAAGATGTTCGTCATGTCCCTGATATCCGTTTCAACCTGGTGTCGGTTGGAAGGTTGGATGATGAGGGATTCTTCAGTCTCTTCAGGAACAGTCAGTGGAAGCTTTCCAGGGGTTCGATGGTGATTGCCAGAGGAAGCAAGAAGTTCGGTCTCTACTATATGGAGGGAAGCGCAGAGGGGGCACAGGAGGTGAACGTAGTCAGTGATGCGTCTACCGAGTTGTGGCACAGGCAGCTCGGCCATATCAGCGAGAAGGGGATGAGCTACTTGGTGAACAGGAAGGTGATTCCGGGGCTCAAGTCTACAAAGTTGGAGAAGTGCACGCACTGTTTAGCTGGGAAGCAAAATAGGGTATCTTTCTAAAGTCACCCAAGTTCAAGGAAGCCGGCGTTGCTCGAGTTGATTCACTCGGATGTTTGCGGTCCTATGAAGGTAAAATCTCTTGGTGGTGCTTCTTACTTTGTAACCTTTATTGATGACTGTTCCAGGAAGGTTTGGGTCTATGCCTTAAAGACCAAGGATCAGGTGCTGCCTACTTTCAAGGAGTTTCAGGCCTCTGTTGAAAGGGAGACGGGCAAGAAGTTGTTGTGTGTTCGGTCCGACAATGGCGGCGAATACATCGGTCCCTTTGATGCGTATTACAGAGAGCAAGGGATACGACACCAGAAGACTCCGCCAAAGACACCTCAGCTCAATGGTGTAGCAGAGCGCATGAACATGACACTGATGGAGAGGGTGCGGTGTTTGCTGTCAGAAGCAAACTTGCCGGGCAGTTACTGGGGTGAGGCTCTTCTCACAGCTGCTTATGTTATTAATTTGTCTCCTAGTGTTCCTTTGCAGGGTGATGTGCCTGATAAAGTATGGTACGGTAAAGAGCCGTCATACAATCACCTGCGGGCGTTTGGTTGTAAAGCCTTCGTGCATGTACCGAAGGACGAGAGGACCAAACTTGAGCCGAAGATGAGGCGATGCGTCTTTGTCGGCTACGGTCGGGATGAGTTTGGCTATAGACTCTACGACCCAGTGGAAGGAAAGCTCTACAGAAGCAGGGACATGGTGTTCGTCGAGGATCAGACCATGACCAACACTCAGGATTCCGAGACGCCTTCTGAGGCTGAGGAATTGCCTGAGTTAGAGTCATTTTGCTTCGAGCAGTTTCCAGAGGACATCGCAGAGGATCCAGTTATGGGGGAGCCAGTACATGGAGTTGCTCCCAACCTTGATCATCAGCCTGCTGATGGTGGTCAGGGTGTCTCTCAGGAGGATAAGCATGCCGGAAGGCAGTTCCTGAAGGGGAAGAGGCTGTCAGTATACAGCCAGCACCAGTGGTTCCTTTGAGGAGGAGTGACAGAGATCGTCGACCATCTACGAGATACTCACCAGATGAGTATGTGCTATTGACTGACGGGGGAGAGCCCGAAAGTTTTGCAGAGGCTATGGAAGACGAACACAGGCAGGAGTGGATGGAGGCTATGCAGGAGGAGATGAGTTCCTTGTACACCAATTCCACTTATGATCTGGTGCGGTTGCCAAAGGACAAGAAGGCTTTGAAGAATCGATGGGTGTTCAGAGTGAAGTAGACGGATGATGCTACTCGCCCTCGATACAAAGCGAGGCTGGTAGTTAAAGGCTACGGTCAGCGGAAAGGCATGGATTATGATGAGATCTTTTCGTCTGTCGTCAAACATTCGTCTATTCGGGTGGTGCTAGCATTAGCAGCCAGTCTCGACTTGGAGGTCGAGCAGATGGACGTGAAGACGGCATTCCTCCACGGTGATCTTGAGGAGGAGTTGTACATGGAGCAGCCAGAGGGATTCTGTGAGAAGGGCAAGTCATATTTGGTCTGCCGGTTGGGAAGAACTTGTATGGTCTGAAGCAGGCTCCGAGGCAGTGGTACAGGAAGTTTGAGTCATTTATGGGGGAGCATGGTTATGCACGGACGATGTCGGACCATTGTGCATTTGTGAGGTATTTTGCCGATGATGATTTTATCATTTTATTGCTCTATGTTGATGATATACTATTAGTGGGTCAGAATGCCACTAGGATAGCGGAGTTGAAGCGCCAGCTGGGCGCGGCCTTCTCTATGAAGGATTTGGACACAGCGAAGACTATTCTTGGGATGGAGATCAGCCGAGAGAGAGAGTCCAAGCTGCTACACTTGTCCCAAAAGAAGTACATTCACCGGATACTTCAGCATTTCGGGATGGACGGGTCGAAGAAAGTGAGTTTCCCCCTCGCGGCTCACTTTAAGCTCACTGAGGAACAGTGTCCATCTACCGAGGACGAAAAAGAAGATATGGAACGGGTTCCATATACCTCAGTTGTGGGGAGCCTTATGTATGCTATGGTGTGTACGAGGCCAGATATTGCTGATGCAGTTGGTACGGTTAGTAGGTATCTTTCAAATCCTGGAAGGGTACATTGGAGTGCGGTCAAGTGGATTCTACGATATCTTCAGGGCACTGCTGGTTGGAGACTTTCCTTTGGTGGTGACGAGCCGAAGCTGGTTGGGTATACCGACGCTGATATGGCTGGAGATGTAGACACGAGGCAATCGACTTCGGGCTACGTGATGATGTTTACGGGAGGAGCGGTGTCGTGGCAGTCGCGGTTGCAGAAGTGTGTTGTCTTGTCGACGACAGAGGCAGAGTACATTGCGGCGACGGAGGCTTGCAAGGAGCTGTTGTGGATGAAGAAGCTGCTGCAGGAAATGGGACTGAAGCAAGAGCAGTATACTTTGCTTTGCGACAGTCAGAGTGCTATTCACCTTGTGAAGAATCAGACGTTTCATAGCCGGTCCAAGCACATCGAGACTCGGTATCATTGGATACGGGATGTGGTTGAGAAGAAGGACGCGGAGCTTGAGAAGGTTCATACAGATGACAACGGAGCTGATATGTTCACGAAGATTCTACCAAGGGGGAAGTTTGAGTACTGCAGGCAGGTCGTCGGGATGACGACATCCTCCCCATAGTTGTGAATGGGGAGATTTGTTGGAGTGGGTGGGGTTCCCAACCTATGTGGAAAAGACCACGGAGTGCGACGAGCGCCATTCGTGTGTCGAAGAAGCTCGGGAAGTAGGCGACGCAGAGTTGCTACTGCTGCTGCTGCTCCTAAGGGAGATTCTGGACTGGGTCTACCGAGTTCGGCCCGAACTCGGTCCCAGGCCGAGTTCTGGCCGAACTCGGTCTGGCTGTTCCAGAATTTGGTGAGTAGGTGCTGTTTGCTCGACACAGAGTTCTGGCCGAACTCTGTGTCGTCGGGGGCTGAAGCGGATTTTGGGTGACTTTTCACCACTGGATCTAATCCAACGATCCAAGTTGGTTACGGGATTGGGGAGTTAAGTTGACATTTCTCAACCCTAATTCATTATGCAACATTACGCAACGTAACACACAAGAAGAGAGAGGAAGGAGGCAAGAGTGCCATTACAACTTCGGAAGAGAAGACGGAGGATTGAAGGTCATTTTCGAAGGAGATCGTGTTTCGGGTAATCTCTACTCGTCGTTCTCGCTCTTCGTAGCCTTGTAATCATTGTTCTTACTTCTGAGTGTTGTGGGGATCCGATTTGGATCGGGAGGAGTTTGTAGAGGGTGTAATTCTTCTATTCCATTAGTGGAGGCTTCTCAGGGTTGGACTCCGATCGTCCCGTGGTTTTTCCCGCAAGGGTTTTCTACGTCAAAAATTCTCTGTGTCTGCGTGGATTATTTTGTGTGGTTGTTTTTGGGTTCGTGCGTTGTATTGCTCGGTCCTCTCGCAGGTACTCTCCGGTTTGGGAAAAGGTTTCCGCCTTTCTTTCCCATCAATATTTTATATTGAAAATCAAACATAGACATCTCATATGCCTTCAATTTCCTCTCTTGTCTCGATGAATGCACTTCGCTTCTTAAGAATGCCAGCTGATCTCGACATCTCTTCCTCCTGAGACACGACACGATACAATACTAAATGCCAAAGGCTTCTCACGTCTCATATTTTTGGGGAGAACTTTGTTGAATTATTAAAAGAATTCAGAGAGTGAGACCAGGTAGTTTATACATTAACACACACACAAAAATGTTGAAAACATGCCTTGTTTTCTCAAAAGATCTTTGTGAAATGGAAGGAAATTAAGACCAAGGTATAATAAAAGACAACACACATACCATATTGTTTGGTATTTGTTTAATTTTGATTTTTTTTAAATCACTTTAGAAATAAGGACTTCGACATTGTATCTCTATATCAAAAATCAGTTTCATGTGCAACCTATTTGGCTGGATGTGGCATTTGGTTTTATTGCAAATGTGAAGGTATTACAAGTTCGTTAACAAGAAAACTCTATTTCATTTTGAATGGAGAGCTGGATACAGCATAAGTATTTTTTTTTTGGTTCCAGTTGAACCGTGTCGAAGAATGTGGTACTATGATATTATTATGTTAAAATTTCAACCACTTGTATCAAAACTCGGAGGCTTGGGAATAGATTTTGAATTCCTTATCAATATTTGGTAAGTCTGCGATTGAAAATTAGAAAAAAATATGGAAAATTTAGATTTCCACATATGTAGGAAAGTAAAACCCAAGTCCCCCTCGAAATATTTTGATTTCATGAAAATGTTAGTTGGATGGATTAATTATAATTTTTTTTACTATAATACCCTCGATGACACCAATTAAATTTAGGTAACAATAAAATAATAAAATTAATAAAAATATATTTATGGAAAATTACATAAATTATGATTTCCATTATGTCTGAACAAAAAATGAGAATGAAAAAGTTGAATTTTTGGGATTACTTATTCACAACACAACCAAACATGCTTATTTTCTTTCCTATAGAAAAGGAATAGGAAATTAAATTTCTAGGAATACAAAATCTTTTATCCAAATGCCCCTTAAGTGGTAGGAAGGGTTGAGAGTTGAGTTTATATTATTCAACAAAGTTCTCCTCACAAGCATGAAATGTGAGAAACCTTTGGCTTATTGTAATGTATCGTGTCATATATTGTTATATAGGTGTCGTATATAGTATTATATGGGTGTTGTTGTAACTCATATGGCTTTTCACCTTTCATCTCCTTGTAACCTACATGACCTTTGGCCCTTCATTTCTTCATAACCCCCAACCTCTCTCCCTATATAAAGAGAGGTTGGGATAGCTTGTAAGAGACATCATTACAATATATATGTCACCGCTTTCAGGTCCAAACATTTCATTTACTCACAAGAATTAAGATGACATTTTTGTTTGAAGTACATGTCAGCATTTTATCTAACCGATGTTCATTTCCTAGCTTCTACTTATGTAGTAAAAAGAAATTCCCATGCGGGTCTCGCTACAAAAGGTGTATACAGCATAATTTTAATAGCTAAATGTATATAACATGTTTCGGTAACTCTTGCAACGTTCACACATTAACGTTCTCAACTCAAACATATATAATCTAGTATATCTAATTTATCCTTTTTGTACTTAGCAACGAAGTTATTTTTTTCATGTTGAAGAACTTGTAGATAATAACTTTGCTATAATCTAGTCTTTAGCATACTAGTTTTTTTTTTTTTTGAAAAAAAAAAACCTATTTGTTAGTTAATTTCTGAGGAAATAAATTTTTGATATCAAATTTTCATGTTGAAAAAGAAAATTTAGATGCTAACATTTTTTTTGGTAATGATGGATTTGGAGCGCCCCGGCGAGCGCCTCAGTGCCATCTGCGTCCCGACAAGCACCTCAGTAGCATTTTTTTCTTTATGTTACTCAGTGAATTATTGTAACAGATGGGTAGTAAAAATTGTATTTTTCTCGCTATTTTTTTGGCGTCGCTTCATTAGACGTCAGAAAAATAGTTGACATTTTTTTGGTGCCGCTTGCTTAGGCACCAATTCTTTTGTGTGTTGTTGCCTACTTATGTTGTACATTTTTTTTAGCGTAATGGCGTGAAAATTGAAAAATTGTCTTGGCTACATAAACAAATTCTGGCACCGCCAAATTTGGGCCTCCCAAAAATAACCTTTTTGGTTAATAATTTTTCAAAGGCAACGCTCATTTTGAGCACGCACTTAATTGTCACTTATTTTGCACAGTTCGCAAATAGTGTGAATTTCTTGAAAGATCTTATTTATTCTTACATTTGAAATTTTTTTTTACGAAGTCTCTCCGAATAGGCTCACCTATTTGGGTATGATGTCTGAAAGAACTTGGGGCTTGGTTCTTAAGAGGTCCCTGGTGACCCTCCTCCCTCATTTTCCCGCCTGGTCATATTCACGTAGAGCTACTGAAAGGGGTTGACCGAATATTATTTTTTGCTTAAATTGTATTTATAATTAAGCATTTTTGCAAGAAACTTATTGACCTCTCTATATCGGCCCGTCGATCGATATAAGATAATTTTTAAACAAAAATCATTTTTTCAAAACCGTTGTTTTTATTACGATTGTTTGTTGTTGCTTATACAAACCAAATCCATATAAATCTGTCGTTTTATATGTTGACTGATCAAGATTTTTTCTCCTGTTGTAGAAAAATGTCGATCAAGATTAATTTTCCCATCCTTGAAGCCTCTGACAAGAACTACTTGGACTGGACGCAAGACATCCAGAACCATCTAGATGCGCAGGGCCTCTTGGACGTCATCTATAACGAGGAAGAGCGTAAAGTGGAAGTCACTCGCTCAATGAACGCCAAAGCGATGATTCTATTCCGCAGGCATTTATCTGACGCCATGAAGGCGGAGTTCATTGAAATCTCCTCGCCAAAGACGCTATGGGACTCTCTGAAAGAGCGCTTCGACCACCAGAAGACCATATGGCTACCTGAAGCATGCCATGACTGGTTAAACCTGCGCTTCCAAGACTTCAAAAGTGTAACTGATTACAACAATGAAGTCTGCAGGATTCGATCACTTCCCCAATACTGCGGTGAGATATTAACCGACAGTGATCTATTGGAGAAAACATACACCACATTTCCTTCCACTGACAACTTGCTCCAAAAGCAATACCGTCGGTCTAAGTTCACCAAGTTTCCCGAGCTCATCACCCAGCTTTTACTAGACGAGAAGAACAGTCTCATTTTAATAAGAAATAACAATTCTCGTCCTGCTGGAACAAAGGCAATTCCAATGCCTGATGCAAACGCTCTCCGTGGACCAAATCTACGGTGGAAACGAGACAAGGGCCAGTCGTCCCAGCCAAGGAACAGAGGCGAGTTTAAGTCTCGCCACCCAAAGCGAGGTTCTAACAAGAACCAAGGACCTTTGACTCCTAGACAGTCTCATGGTAAGAACCAACGGGCCAGTCGTCCCAAAGCGAAAGTGGAAGGCCAAGCGCCTACTCTCTGCTACAAATGTGGTGCTTATGGTCATATGCAACGGACTTGCAGGGCGACCCCCCAAGAAGTTAATAACTATCACAAAGGGCGCCGGGCCGAAGCAAATCTGGTCAACGAATGCGAAAATCTAAATCTTGAGACCCCCGATTTTGTAGCAGAAATGGAAGAATGAATCTCCATTTTCTCTCTATATTTGATTTAAGTCATGAAACTTTTGGTGGTTTGTATTTTCTGTTTTCTCGATAAATTAAAGTTCTATTTCGAGCACTTTCCTCAAACGTATGACAAACTTTAATTTTCTTTACTTATAGGCATGGACCACGGGGCAGTGGATTGTCTGGTTGATAGTGGAATGACTCACACTATCTTGAGAGATAAATCATACTTTATCTCCTATACGCCTAAAGTAACCTCAGTGACAACCATTTCGGGACCCTCAACCCTTGTTCAAGGTTTTGGCAAAGCCCATTTTTCGTTGTCCAATGGTACTCTCGTTGAAGTATCAGAGGCCTTATATTCTCTAAGGTCCAGTCGTACCTTACTGAGTTTTAAGGATATTCGAGAAAACAAATTTCATGTTGAAACTGCTCGAGAACATGGCTTCGAGTATCTTTTCATTACCTCCACTCAGTATGGCCAAAAGCGTATCTTGGAGAAGTTGAAATGTCTTTCAAGTGGATTGTATCTCACTACGATACAACACATCGAGAGTAATCTCATCATTCGCCGAGCGCCAGTTGATGAGAGGACTTTTATGCTATGGCATGACCGGCTGGGTCATCCGGGTCAAAATATGCCTAAAGTAACCTCAGTGACATCCGGGTCAAAACACTATCTTGAGAGATAAATCATACTTTATCTCCTATACGCCTAAAGTAACCTCAGTGACAACCATTTTGGGACCCTCAACCCTTGTTCAAGGTTTTGGCAAAGCCCGTTTTTCATTGTCCAATGGTACTCCCGTTGAAGTATCAGTGGCCTTATATTCTCCAAGGTCCAGTCGTACCTTACTGAGTTTTAAGGATATTCGAGAAAACGAATTTCATGTTGAAACTGCTCGAGAATATGGCTTCGAGTATCTTTTTATTACCTCCACTCAGTATGGCCAAAAGCGTATCTTGGAGAAGTTGAAATGTCTTTCAAGTGGTTTGTATCTCACTACGATACAACACATCGAGAGTAATCTCATCATTCGCCGAGCGCCAGTTGATGAGAGGACTTTTATGCTATGGCATGACCGGCTGGGTCATCTGGGTCAAAATATGATGCTTCGTACTATGAATGCATCGTATGGGCAACCTCTTGGAGGAAAGAATTTTGTTATAAATCCGAAAAGCCTAAGCCAAGCTTGCTCGATTGGGAAGACGAATCTCAAGCCACTCCATGTGAAACCTACGAGATTGGTTTCCCAATTCCTTGAAAGAATTCATGGAGATATTTGTGGACCAATCCAACCAACATGCGGACCATTTAAATACTTCATGGTTTTGGTTGATGCATCGACTAGATGGTCACACGTAGTGTTGTTGTCCACCCAAAATGCAACATTTCCTAAACTCCTCGCCCAGATCATTAAGTTAAGGGCTCACCATCCGGATTATCCGATAAAGTCTATTAGACTTGATAATGCCGCGGAGTTTACCTCGAAGACTTTCGATGACTATTGCATGACTTTGGGAATAAATCTCGAACATCCTGTTGCGTATGTTCATACCCAAAATGACCTAGCAGAAGCTTTTATAAAGCGACTGCAAGTGATAGCACGGACCTTGGTTATGCGTACCAAACTCCCACTATCTGCATGGGGCTATACAATTTTGCACGCTGCAAATTTGGTCCGTCTGAGGCCCATGGCCACCCAACCACTTTCTGCGTACCAGCTGGTTACTGGATGTGAGCCTGACATCTCATATTTACGCGTGTTTGGGTGCCTAGTCAATGTTCCAATTGAGCCGATAAGGCGTTCAAAATTTGGACCTCAGAAACGACGAGGAATATATGTCGGTTATAACTCCCCGTCTATCATTCGCTATTTAGAGCCCTTGATAGGCGATCTCTTTACCGCGAGACACACGGATTGTGACTTTGATGAGGCAATCTTCCCGTCGTTAGGGAAAGAAATGCATGCTAATGTTGATGAGGAACGACGTGAATTAGCATGGCATGTGCCCGCTGTTGCTCATCATGATCCTCCCTCTGCACATAGTGATAAGGAAGTGCAGAGGATTCTAGGTCTGCAAGATATTGCAAATCAAATGCCAGACGTATTTAGCGACCTAGAAAAAGTTACGAGATCAATTATACCTGCTGCAAATGTGCCTGCAAGGATAGTCCATGAGATACGCCATGTTCCTGTAAAACATGTTGCTCCGGTCGAACCCACCGAGCAAAGGACGCTGCCATCAGCCGTCCAGTCCGCCGCTATTCCCAAGAAGAAGGGAAGACCAGTTGGTTCCAAAGATATTCTGCCCCGGAAGCAAAGAAATCTTGTTAAAAGCGTTTTGCCACATAAGATCATTAAGGATCACGGTGATGTATTAGAAGAGCGTATTCCAGATGAAACGGCTGTTCCTAATTATGCCGATAACCTCGAAATATCCGTCGAGTATGCTAGCTTAGATGATATTTTGAAGCAAAACAAAACTGTCATCGATGATGTGTTCATATACTCAGTGGCCACTGACATTATGAACAATGATGACATGGAACCTCGTAGTGTTGCCGAGTGTCAACGACGAACGGACTGGTCACAATGGAAACAAGCAATCCAGGCTGAACTAGACTCCTTAGCGAAAAGAAGTGTGTTTGGACCCGTTGCTCCAATACCACCTAATGTTAAACCAGTTGGTCACAAATGGGTTTTCCTAAGGAAGCGTAATGAGAGAAATGAGATTATGCGATACAAGGCTCGCCTTGTGGCGCAAGGCTTCTCATAACGCCCTGGAATTGATTATGAGGAGACGTATTCTTCTGTAATGGACGTTATAACGTTTCGCTACTTAATCAGTTTAGTAGTTTCCGAAAAACTGAATATGCAGCTCATGGATGTGGTCACAGCCTATCTCTACGGAGATCTGGACACAGAGATATACATGAGAGTCCCTGAAGGACTAAAGATGCCTGAATCAAGTAGTTTTCGACCACGGAACGCATTCTCGATTAGACTGAGGCGTTCGCTATATGGATTGAAACAATCCGGGCGAATGTGGTATAACCGCCTAAGCGAATACTTGATCGGTTTGGGATACGTTAATAACGAACTTTGCCTATGCGTATTCATAAAGAAATCTACTTCAGGATACGCAATCATTGCGGTCTATGTAGATGACATGAATCTCATAGGAACCGAAAAAGACTTGTCAGAAACTGCTGATATCCTGAAGAGAGAATTCGAGATGAAGGATCTTGGGAAGACACAATTTTGCCTCGGCCTGCAGATCGAGCACCATAAAGATGGAATTCTTGTCCATCAAGCGAACTACACCCAAAAGGTGTTGAGACGCTTTAGTCATTTTGACGTTAAGCCGTCCGCTACTCCCATGATCGTCCGCTCTCTAGACATTACTAAGGACCCATTTCGTCCAAAGGAAGACGATGAAGAGATATTGAGTCCTGAGTGTTCTTATCTGGGTGCAATAGGCGCTTTATTGTACTTGGCCCAATGTACTAGACCGGACATCTCATTTGCCGTGAATTATCTAGCTTGACACAGCACCGCGCCAACACGCTGCCATTAGAATGGCATAAAAGACATTTTTTGCTACCTTAAGGGTACTACGGACTTGGGCTTGTTCTATCCCCACGCGGTTTTGAGTGAGTCCAATGCTCTTGGCACTCGAAGCAACGCGACCCTTGTTTGCTACGTCGATGCGGGATACTTATCTGATCTGCACAAGGGGCGTTCCCAATCTGGTTATGTCTTTACCATTGGGAACACGGCGATTTCTTGGAGGTCTCGTAAACAGACCTTAGTGGCTACTTCAACGAACCACTCTGAGCTACTCGCCCTCTATGAGGCGACTAGAGAGTGTGTATGGCTTCGAGCTGTTATTGGCCATATTCGAAGTACATGTGATCTTCCATATGACCCAGATGAACCTGTTGTCATCTATGAGGACAATACTGCTGTTATTGATCAAGCGAAACATGGTTACATCAAAGGGGATGCTACCAAGCACATATTGCCCAAGTTGTTCTTTACACATGAACAACAAGCGCTTCAGAAGATTGAAGTGTAACACATTGGATCGGAGAATAACCGTACAGACTTGTTCACCAAGTCACTGCCAAAACACTCGTTCCAGAAACATGTCAGAGCGATTGGACTTAGGAAGCTTTCAGAGCTAGCCTAAGTGAAACATGTTTCCTGCACCCTGTTGTGTGCATGTGAGGGGGAGCGCCCCAATGAGCGCCTCCAAATGCCCTGTTGTGCGTATATCCCGCGCCCTGTCGAGTACGAGTGAAAAGGGAAGCATCCTGATGTATGCTTGTGTACTTTTTTTCCCTTTGACCAAAGTTTTTCCTACTGGGTTTTCTTTGGCAAGGTTTTTAACGAGACACAGTTCAAATCTCTTATTCACTAAGGATTATTATAATCGGGGGGAGTATCCAGTTGTATACTTTTAAACCATCGTGTACTCTTTTATCCTTCGATCAGCTGTTTTTCCCACTGGGTTTTCCCTGACAAGGTTTTGACGAGGCACCTTTGCAATGGTTAGTTTACCTCCATCACACTGACCTGTGTGTACTATTTTGTCCTTCGACCAAAGTTTTTTCCCACTGGGTTTTCTTTGGCAAGATTTTGACGAGGCACAAGTAGATGGTCAAACTTGAAGATGCAAGCTACAGACAGACGAAGAAACTCAGAGATGTTTACAAGCAGAATTTTTGGAGAGCCAAGGGGGAGTGTTGTAACTCATATGGCTTTTCACCTTTCATCTCCTTGTAACCTACATGACCTTTGGCCCTTCATTTCTTCATAACCCCCAACCTCTCTCCCTATATAAAGAGAGGTTGGGATAGCTTGTAAGAGACACTTGTGGTTGATAATATACGAGAAAGTTTCGTCTCCGTGTGTTTGAGTTTTTGTCTTACGACAGGTGTCATATATTGTATTATAGTATTATATGTGTCATATATTGTATTATATAGGTTAAAGAAATGGTTCGATGATCATGCGTTGATATGACAGGTTATTACGCAAATTGTTTCTAACATATATCTAAAAAATGTTTATTAAAGTTAATAAGGATAGCTAGATAATTACGAGAGCTATTTTTGGTCTTCCTAAATAGTCTTACATGTAAGTATAAAATAATATAATAATAAGTTTTGAATAATTAAGGTGGATGTCTTTTAGTCTTTCTAAATAGTTTTAATAAATAGTATAATAATTACAACATTTATTCTTTATTCTTCCTAATAATAGTATAAGATAATATAATAATCTATAATACTACTATTTGTTCTTTTCAAGCAGTAAAAGGTTTGTTCAAGGCATGAGCATATATACTAGTTGTACCTAAAAGGAAAACTACTCTTCTAAGTTCTTGTCCACTCTATATTTGTAGAGTAATCAACAAGCAACAAAAGACTTGTTCTGATCTCTTCCATACAGTTATCAAACTAACATGGACCAACCTGGACATTTAACCAGGTGCGAGATATATAGACCTAAAAAAACAAGCAAAAAAAAAAACACATTCAAACCAATGTCATATGGTGATTCATTTCTAGGCAAATTTTAGTGTGATATAACATATATATATATATATATATATATATATATATATATATATATATATATATATATATATATATGGGAGCGGATCAAAAGCCCCCAAAAAACCCCCCTCACTCTATTCCGTAATTTAATGGTAATATTAATGTTAATATTAATGTTAATGTTAATATTAATGTTAATATTAACATTAAATACTAAAATTAATATTAAACTTAACATTAAAATTAATATTAACATTAACATTAACATTAATATTAACATTAATATAAAAAAATTAAAAAAAATAATATTAACATTAATATTAACATTAAAATTAATATTAACATAATATTAACATTAATATTACGAATTAGAGTGCGGGGGGTTTTTTGGGGGCTTTCTAAGGGGGGCTTTTGATCCGCTCCCTATATATATATATATATATATATATATATATATATATATATATATATATATATATATATATAATGGAACTATTTTATTGAAAAGTAAAAGTGAGCTCAGTAAGAGCCTTACAGACAGGTGCTGTACCAAACAGACAAAAGGGCCCTGGAGAAAATGAAAGAAGTGCAAAAGGAGTAATTGCTGAATTTTGAAAATTTGGAGGAGCCAAATTTCAAAATTCAGCAAGATTCAAAACAATTTGAAATTTCGAAACCCGAAATATGCAAACGTTTGAAAAGTCAAAATATAAAAAACAAAAATGAAATGGACAGCGTTCCAGGCGGGAAATAGGCACGATTCCCGAGGGGGGTATTGGGCGTGCTGCTCGGGGAGGGATATTGCCCAAGTGGGGCGCAACCCTAGGGGGGCACACAGCTCGATGGAGCCTCGGGCCCTCCCCGGCGAAGACCGGAGCCGATGAGCTCCTGAGGGAGAGTCCGGTTGGGGGGCGGGTTCGCCACCGGAAGGACAAACAGGCCGGGAAGCAGCGCCTGCCGGAGTAGCCGGGCCAGGCGGCGCAGGAGAACGCGCCGGAGGGGGCCAAGGCGTCGGCGAGGATAAAGACCCGGAGAGGGGGCCGGAGAGGGAGCTCCGCACGCAGACCCGAGGCCGGCGGAAGCAGCAGATGGAGGCAACCGAAGGACCGGGCGCTGCTGCGAGCCTGCCGGACGGTCGTGGTGGACGGGGGGGGGGGGCGAAGGGTCCGAGGGGGGAGTGACGGGAGCACGGCCCGAGGCATCGGTCACGCCGGCAGCGGCCGCTGGCCGAACACGAAGAAGGGGAGGGGGCAGCCGGCAAGCGGCGCTGAGAGCGCCGGAGATCGTTACGGGGAGCGGGCGACGACGGCAGCGCCACCACCGAAGATGGTCCGCCGACCGACGCCGGGGAGATAGCCAAAGCGGGGGCAGAGCTCGCCGATGGCCACGACGCGGAGGCTGGGGAGGGGAACGGGAGCGGAGGTCGTAGCGCAGCCACCGTGGCCCACGAGGGGGAGGCCGTCTGTCACTTTCCATTCCCAGAATATGTATTTTTTTACATGTACTACTTTAATATATTTGTTTTATATTTATCATGTATTATTCTGTAATTAAGCCCCTTTAATTAATTTCCTGCAATTTTATTTTCGCATTTTATTTCTGCTTTCATACTCTATTTTGGATTCGGCTTGGATTGGTTTAGTTCGTTGGTTCAGCATGAACCGAAATAAACCCCCACCTACCACAACCCCTTCCATTTAAAGTCCACCCCTTTCTCTCTCTTTATTACTTCACCATTAATCTTCTTCTTCCTCATAACTCCTCCCCCACCTACTCAGCCGTCAAGGCAAGTGCCAAATTTGCTTCTTGATGGATCACCATTATTATTGTTCCATCATCTTCCTTACTTGATTTTGAGCCTCTTTAGTACTTAGTATTTCCAATTTCCATGATTCATTTCTTGTAGATCTAAGTTTAATGCATTTTTGGATTTCTTAGGTTTTGATCTAGTAAACTTTGTTATCTTTAAGTTTTGATGGTTCCATGTTGTAGAGAATTTCGTTCTATCACATTTTGACCTATGGAAGTTCAGATTTTGGTTTGGAATGAAGGATTTAGAGAGCTTGGAAGCAATGATTTCCATGGTTCTGTCCTTAGAAAAGTTCGAAGAAGAATGACAGATCCTGGCCGCATGACAGACCTGACCGCATGAATTTTCATGCGACAAGTCTTTTTGAGCCGCATAAGAGGATTCAGCCGCATGAAGAGTTTCGGCCGCATAAAGCTATCTGGCCGCATGGATCATTTCAGCCGTATGAGCGCTTGACGTTCCTGGTCGTATAAGGACCCGAGTCCTATTTGGCCGCACGTGACTTAACTCTGGCCGCATGGAACTTCCCGTTCCCGACCGCATGATTTTATTAGTTTCTTGACCACATGAACTCGTCCAGCCGTATATATATTTCAGTCCATCTCAACCACATGGAGTTTTCCTTGGCCGCATGGGCGCAAGGCTTTCCGAGCCGCATGGGGCTTGCTAGCTCTCAGCCGCATGCAGCTTTCCTTGGCCGTATGGGCGCATGTTACCCGCAGCCGCATGAGACTTACTCAGCCGCATGAGCTGCGTGTCTTCTCAGCCGCATGGCGCTGACCATTCTCAGCCGCATGAGCTGCATGACTTACCCTAGCCGCATAAGGGACCCTGACTTAATTAGCCACATGAGACTCCTTTTGTTTCTTGTCGCATAAGACTTGCTAGCTTGGCCGCAAGGAATCACCCTTGTCCAGCCGCATGTAACTTATTCATTCACGGCCGCATGGAATCCAAGTCTCACGAGCTGCATGAACTCCGGCACTAATGCCTTTTTGGTTGATTCTTATCCTGAATTGACACTGATTGACATTGATTGATTGTCTTAGCATTTATTAGCATTAGTTGGCATCTTTACATTAATTTATATTGATTGTTATCTTGGCATTAATAAACTAGGATTGATATCTTAATTGAAATTAATTATTGATCATGCGTTCCTAGTTGGAACTAAGAGACTGGCTAGTCGTCTTATTGAATTGAATGAATGAGACACGTTCATATTAATTATGAACTATTGCAATCGACTAGCTAATCTTGAATATTGGCATACAGGCACATGCAGGCTTCAAATTATTTATTTATTTACTTTATTTAGTTATTTATTTACCTTACAAAAATAGCATGTGTACTTTATGGTCAAGGCTTGATTACTCCGTGGTTAGTTTTGATTGTTGCATTACGCTATGTAAGACCTACAACCTGATCGCACTGGTATCGTTGTAGAGTTGTGCATATCGTACCCCGTACGAAAGTACTCATTTGAATGACCATGACCTACGGCATGGGACTTCATTCAACGTAGAGACTATTAAGTTAAATAAAATAATGATTACATAGAGAGAATGGATTTTCGAGTTCTTACATGGCAGCCCTCTTGGGACTAGTAGTGCCCGATAGGCCGGTTGGTCCCCACAGATACTGCAAATCTGCCACACGGGCAGGGAGCGATATCTGGTTATATTATCTATTGTATATTGTATATTGATGACGGGCGTCCCGCTGGGACTCGTCTAATTCATGATTGGCGCAATTGATTGATTGGTTAAACTAGCCTTGCTTGCCCATAGTAAGAACTGAGGAATTCTTAATTGCATAATCCCAGGATAACTTGGGACTCCCAATAGCAAGCCGTAGTATTTGTATGGCCGTTTAAATTGATTTGTTTGTGTACTGTACCTACTCTGTGACTAAACTGAGACGATCAGAATATCAGGACATGACGGGTCAAATTCTGTCCTTGTTTGGTTGGGAGGTTGGTTCGAATTGTCGTGATGTGATGTGAATCTCAGTAGTCAGCAGATATCTATTTATTATGTTTTCTATTATTGGTTTTACTCCTCATATCGTGCTTCCTTGCGGTACTTGCTATTAGAGGTCTAACCTCTCTGGTTTTGTATAGCCAGATTTAGAGTCGGTTCCCGAGGATCCAGCTTACTTCTACCTCCAAGATGGTCAACACTAGAGGGATGATCGCAGGAGGACTCGAGTGGGTTTCTTACTTCACCACTCGTTTTGTGAATTACTTTATACTTTACCGTTTGGCACCGACATGTTAGTCGGATTGTCTTCTACTTACTTTTTGCATAATTATAACTAAGTCAGGCTGCAACTGATAACAATTGTGTATACTTACTACATCCAATGGCTGTATTTTGTAAAGCCACGTATCAAAAATATTTTGACTGAGCATTTGGGATGCCTTATTGCTTTATCTCACATGTTCTCTATTTCTGTTTCTTGTTTGAATGATTGAGACAATAGATGTGAAGTGACCATAGTGAGACTCTTGTGTAGTATGCACCCCCTCGTCTTATTAGACAGCATTGATCGTATTGTATGGTATTCATCTACCCGTAATACGTAGCTGGCTGAGTCATTCCCCCGCTCTCCAGTATTCTGGTTTTGGGGCGTGACAAGGTTTTAGTGGTGGTCCATGCAGGTCTGATTTCAGACTTGTGGAGTGTTTTAATCGGATGTCTCAATCACACATATTCCCCTTTGATCTCATAATTCGTTGCTTCTCAACTCCAGCTTGACATTCCAGTATCCCTTGACTTCATTGATCTTTCTTGTCCGGTCGTTTGATTATTCTTTTGTCCCTTTTCTTAGGAGCACCTTGTCCACACCTGTCAGAGCTGGACAGCAACAACATGGACATCAACATGGACAACATGACCAGGCTGGTCAGCAACAAGGGCCGGTACTAACTTAGGAGACTATCCAGGAAGAAGTGATAGTGGAAGCAGCAGCTGGATCGCAGTATCCGGATGTCCCACCACCACCAACGGTTCCACCTACCCCTACGAAAATGGATATACCGGCTCTTCTGGAGATCATGAGAGGGATGATGGCTACTCAGCAACATCAGATGTTAGCCCAGCAGCGCATGCATGCTCAGTTACAGGAGCAGAACGTACTACTCAACCAAGGATTGCAGACAGCTTTGGAAAGAGGGGCGAGGCCAGATTCAGGAGCATCAACCAGATTTTGCAAGTTCAACCCCCGCCATTTCGAAGGAACGGAGGACGCCATCTCAGCAGATGCATGGCTTAAGGATATTAAGGCTATTCTGACGGCGGCTAAGGTACCAGCAGAAGAACGTGTGGATCAGGTGAAGTTGCTACTTCAGGATTTCGCACGCGATTGGTGGGAATCAGAGGAAGTAGGTGTCAGACGTCCTATTGCTTGGGACGATTTCATAGCAAGATTCAAGACGAAGTACTATGGAGTTATGGCGCAGTTCGAACTACAACAGAAGTTTATCAACCTCAAGCAGGCCGGCAAGACGATAGATGCTTATGCAGCGGAGTTCTGCAGATTGAGTAGGTTTGCCCCAGAGATGGTAGCGACGGAGCGCCAGAGGGCGATGAGGTTCCAGCAAGGGTTTCATCTTGAGCTCTTGCAATTGATAGAGGGGCACAACTACCAGACTTTTGATGAAGTATTGACGGCAACCCGAAGGCATGAGATCACCATTCAGAGGATCACGACAAGGACTGGAGGTCAGAAGAGATCCCATAGTCAGATTGAAGGAGGAGGGGGAGTAGCGCCCCGAGCAACATCACTATCCCTTGGCATTCGCATTCACGATGTGGCAATGCGAGGGCCAGCACCACCACCCAGGCAGCAGCAACATAAGAAGAACCAGCAACCCCCAATGGGCTGTACTTATTGTAGAAAGGTAGGGTACACTAGAGATGTGTGTCGGGCATTGAACGGACTGTATTTGATATATGGAAATCCAGATCATCGGGTTACCACATGTCCCATGAATTCGAGGTCAGGAGGACCAGTGCAGCAGTTTCCTGCCCTGCCAGCACTAGGGGCATGCCAGTATCGAGAACCAGCAGTGGCAGTGAAACCATTGGCCCAGCGTCCGTTAATGCCACAAGCTCAGATGTTTCGGCAGCAGGGACCGCCGATGCAGCAACACCAGCATAGACCACCCCAGCATCATCAAGGCAGGGGCCATCAGCAGCAGGCTAGGCCACAGCATGGGAACCAGCAAGGAGGTCGAGGGCAGACATTCACACTGTCCTTGAAAGAGGCATTAGCATCGAGAGATGTTGTGGCAGGTAACATTCTCGTCACCTCATATCCCGTAGTAGCATTATTTGATTCGGGAGCATCACACTCATTTATATCTGCACAATTTGCGATACGGCTAGGAATGGAGTTCGAGGCATTGCCAGGGAGGTCAAATATACTCACTGGTAATGGGCTCGTAGGAGTTAATAGAGTTATTTTAGTATGTAGCGTTGTAGTTTGTGGGCATTCCCTACCTGCCCGGTTGATAGAATTTTCTGTTAGAAATTTCGACGTTATCTTAGGCATGGACTGGCTGAAAGACAGTCATGCGACAATAGATTGTCGTAGTGGGAGTGTATCCTTTGATATTCCAGGCATGAAGAGATTCACCTTAGTCAGATCGGAGGCAACTCAGCAAGAGCAGGGAGTGATAACGGTAATGGAAGAAGTTCAAGTTCTGAAGGTAGTTGAAGAGTTTCTTGATGTATTTTTCGAAGAACTTCCGGGTCTACCACCGGTTAGAGATATTGAGTTCAGCATAGAATTGACACCTGGAACTAAACCGATATCAGATCGGGTTTACAGAATGGCAGATTCGGAGCAGGCCAAGGTGTATCAGCACATAGAGGAATTGAAGGAGAAGAAGTTCATCCAAACTAGCATATCACCATGGACAGCACCAGTGGTACTTGTGGGGAAGAAGGATGGGTCATCGAGATTGTGCATCGATTACAGGAAGCTTAACGCGACAACAGTAAAGAACAAGTACCCACTACCCAGGATCGACGACTTGTTTGATCAGTTGAGCACAACTAGAGTTTTCTCCAAGATAGATCTTCGTTCAGGGTATCATCAAGTGAGGGTTCGGATGGAGGATATTCCCAAGACAGCATTCCGATCGAAGTATGGGTATTATGAATTCTTAGTAATGTCGTTTGGTTTGACCAATGCTCCAGCAATATTTATGGATTTGATGAACCGCATCTTTATGCCTTATTTAGATCAGTTTGTCGTGGTATTTCTCGACAAAATTCTTGTATACTCTGGTAGTGAAGTGGAGCATGAAGACCACCTCAGGAAAGTGTTACAGGTTCTGAGGGAGAACCAGTTGTATGCCAAGCTCAGTAAGTGCGAGTTCTGGACGGATCACATTTCATTTTTGGGTCATATCATATCAGAAAATGGAGTAGCAGTGGATCCCAAGAAGGTAGAAATAGTAGAGAGTTGGCCAGTACCCAAGACCGTAGCTGATGTACGGAGTTTCTTGGGATTGGTAGGATATTACAGAAGGTTTGTATCAGATTTTGCAAGACTTTTAGCACCCATGACCCGCTTGACACGGAAGGATGTACCATTCGTCTGGTCGGCAGAATGCCAGTCATCATTTGAGAATCTGAAGCAGAAGTTGATATCATCACCTATTCTTACATTGCCAGTTGGACCCGGAGGTTTCACAGTATATTACGATGCGTCAAGTAAAGGACTAGGATGTGTCCTCATGCAACATGGGTAGGTGATAGCGTATGCATCTAGGCAACTTCGAGACCACGAGAAGAATTATCCAACTCATGATTTAGAGTTGGCAGCAGTAGTATTTGCTTTGAAGCTATGGAGGCATTACTTATATGGTGATCGAGTAGACATGTACACAGACCACAAAAGTCTGAAGTACATCTTTACTCAGAAGGAGCTGAACATGAGACAGAGAAGATGGTTAGAGCTGATAAAGGATAATGACGTAGAGCTTCAGTATCATCCAGGCAAGGCTAATGTGGTAACAGACGCTCTCAGCAGAAGAGACGGCACATTTATGATGACAACACAGAAGCATATCTTAGAAGACCTTCAGGAGATGGGCATAGAAGTTATACTTCCTAGTGATGTAGGAGTTCTGGCAAGTCTACAAGTTCAATCTGACTTGGTAGAAAAGATCAAGGTAGCTCAGGCACAGGACCCAAGGATTCAGAAGCTTAGAGCAGAATGTGAGTCAGGACTCTGAAAGGAGATGAGAATTCATGAAGACGGTACACTTAGGTTTGGATCGCGTCTATGTGTACCTAGTGGAGATATCAGACAGTAGGTTATGACAGAAGCTCACAGTTCTCAATATTCTATACACCCTAGAGGGACCAAGATGTACCAAGATATCAAGCAGCACTTCTGGTGGAACAGGATGAAGAGGGAGATAGCTAGATTTGTTTCCCGTTGCTTGGTATGTCAGCAAGTGAAGGCAGAACAGCAGAGGCCAGCTGGGTTATTGCGACCACTTCCTATCCCGGAATGGAAGTGGGAGCACTATACAATGGACTTTCTGACCGGTTTACCGAGGTCACCAAGTGGTAATGATGCCATTTGGGTGATAGTAGATCGGCTTACAAAGGTAGCACACTTTCTTCCTTTCATAGTAGGGCAATCTACAGAAAAGTTGGCAGAGTTGTATATATAGCAGATAGTCAGGCAACATGGAGTCTCTGTCAGTATTGTCTCAGACAGAGATACCTGTTTCACATCATATTTCTGGAACAGCTTATATCATAGTCTGGGTACCAAGTTAAGATTTAGCACGGCTTACCATCCACAAACGGACGGGCAATCAGAAAGGACAATTCAGAATTTAGAAGATATGTTGCGAGCTTGCACCCTAGATTTTGGAGGATCTTGGGAGAGCCACCTGCACTTAGTTGAGTTTTCATACAACAACAGTTATCAAGCCAGTATCCAGATGGCACCATTTGAAGCACTATATGGTAAGAAATGTTGATCGCCACTAGCATGGGATGATATCGGGGAGAAGAAGATGCTAGGCCCGGAATTGATTGTTCAGACAGTCGAAGTGGTCAAAGGAATTAGAGAGCGACTTCGAGTTGTGCAGGATCGACATCATCATTGGGCGGACCAGCATCGTAGGCCGCTAGAGTTTTCTGTTGGGGACCATGTATTCTTGCGGATCTCACCTATCCGTGGGGTCATTAGATTTGGCGTTCGCGGGAAGTTGAGTCCGCGATACGTAGGACCATTCATTATCCTTGATAGGGTAGGCGATGTTGCTTATCGTTTATCCCTTCCGTCTTCGTTACGAGAGGTGCATGACGTGTTCCATGTATCTCAGTTACGTAGGTATGTATCGGACCCAAGCCATATCCTTGATTATTCTGAGCTGGTTGTTGGTACCAACCTGTCTTACGAGGAGCAGCCTGTGTCCATCTTGGACCGAAGGGAGAAGATACTCAAGAACCGAACAATTAGCCTTGTCCGGGTTGCTTGGGGTCATCACTCTTTAGGGGAGTCAACGTGGGAACGTGAGGATGATATCCGATCACGGTATCCATACCTGTTTGACTCATAAGGTATATCTCTTTCTGTATACCTTGATTGTCTTAACCCTCATGCTTGTCACCCCATGGATAGAACTACTTGATATCGTAGAATGTTGATATAGATATGCTATCTGTTAGTTAGCATTATCAGAAATGATTGCTTACTCAATTGCTTATGCTTGAATTAGTTTAGCTTTGATTTTCCTATCCTGCTTGAATTTGAAATTCTGAGGACGAAATTATTCTAAGGAGGGTAGAGATGTCACTTCCCGTTCCCATAATACGTATTTTTTTACATGTACTGCTTTAATATATTTATTTTATATTTATCATGTATTGTTCTGTAATTAAGCCCCTTTAAGTAATTTCCTGCAACTTTATTTTCGTATTTTATTTTTGCTTTCATACTCTGTTTTGGATTCGGCTTGGATTGGTTTAGTTAGTTGGTTCAGCATGAACCAAAATAAACCCCCACCTACCACCACCCCTTCCATTTAAAGCCCACCCCTTTCTCTCTCTTCATTACTTCACCATTAATCTTCTTCTTCCTCATAACTCCTCCCCCACCTACTCAGCCGTCAAGGCAAGTGCCAAACTTGCTTTTTGATGGATCACCATTATTATTGTTCCATCATCTTCCTTACTCGATTTTGAGCCTCTTTAGTACTTAGCATTTCCAATTTCCATTGTTCATTTCTTGTAGATCTAAGTTTAATGCATTTTCGGATTTCTTAGGTTTTGATCTAGTAAACTTTGTTATCTTTAAGTTTTGATAGTTCCATGTTGTAGAAAATTTCGTTCTACCCCATTTTGACCTATGGAAGTTCAGATTTGGACTTGGAATGAAGGATTTAGAGAGCTTGGAAGCAATGGTTTCCATGGTTCTGTCCTTAGAAAAGTTCAGAGAAGAATGACAGATTATCACGCCCCAGTACCGAAATACGGAGACGGACTAGGCCAGCTACTCCATATAAGGTACGTAACGTCATACGGCGATCGTGGCTGTCGAGAGACTAGGGGGTACGTGCTACAATCAAGTCTCCTATGGTCCCACAGAGTTCTATGTCTTAATCAATCAAGTCACATCAGCAATTAAATGAACATTAAAGATAAAGCAGTAAGGCGTCCCCGACGCTTCATCAAAATGGTCATGAGAGACTAGCTTTATAATTTAGCTATCTCAGAGAGTCAGAAGTACAAAATTATACACAGCTGCAGTCTGTTTAATTACAATTATGTACTGACACAAAATATCGAGTAATCCGGCTAACAGATGCCGGTGGCTAAACGCCGCAAAAAGTATAAGCAGGAGTGGTGGAGAAGAAACCAACTCGAGTCCCCGAACCGCCATGCTCCTAGTATGCACCATGGATGTCAGGAAGGAAGATCGTATCCTCCGACTCTGCTACGAGATCTGGCCAAACAAAACCAGCCGGGTCAGCCCCGAATAGCAAGTACCGCCAAAGGGGCACAAGAGTTAAGATTAAAAACCCAGTTAATAGAATGATTGATAATAGTAATACTTATGCTACTATTATAGGGTAGCACACATCCTCGAATATGGCACCCTTACAACCAAACAAGGACAAAAGGTGCCGCATGGAGTCGGGACGTGTCGTACTCTTTAACTTTCACATAAGTTAAAAGGTATAAACAATAAAATCCCCTGATCGTGACTTCGGTCGATGGCCGATCGCAACACAATAACCAACCCAACAATCAAACAAGAACATGGGTTGGATCATGTACCATGATAGACCATGTTCCTCAGTCATTCACAGAGTAGCACTTCACAACCGGAATAAGTCTTCCGTTTATAACTTCGGTCCACAGCCTATCATAGTACGATAACCAACCCAACAATCAAACAAGAACATGGGTTGGATCACGTACCATGACAGTTCGCTTCCCTCAGTTATTCCCGGAAGGTAATAGGATACAAGCAAGTCGTTTTCACGGCCAATCAAGTCTACGAGTTTCTAGTGGGACGAGGTTATCCTCGCGTCATGTTATTTAGAAAATCCTCAGATCGTATATTTCCAGCAAGGCTAGCCAACCCAGGGGTTCGCGTAGACAGGTATGATTGAGCACAGGTCCCTCGTAAGGCCACCTTGCTAAAATATATAATATATAGCAGGAATTAATCGGATACAGTCATCCACTCGTTGCAGATGACACAGTATCCGTGGAGACCAGCCGGCGCGTCGAGACAATATCTCAAGGCGGCTGGTGTAACACGATCTCGGGAATTTGCCCTCCCCATGCATCTAGTATGTTTAGTTGCCTAATTTAACCCTAGATGAAATCTTGGACTCACATGCTGTGGCCTGCATGATTATCCTCCTAAAGTCGTACTTTAGTACGAGTACCCCAAAGAGGATCCATGTCAATCAGTATGTCAACATGTGCTACCCACCTTAGTGTAGTGCATCATTGCAAATACGCCATGTGGAGTTACGAGTCATTTGTCGAGCATGAACAAGAACTGGGACATTCAGGTACATGTATCGGGTAGGAACACTTTGTTCTCCGGGGTCACATTAGTGCTTATATCATACACGGGACAAAAGGCGTAAGGATATAAAATGGGCATATAATATTTGATAAAATATCAAAAGCGTACGCACAAAGCACGCACGCTCAAGGGGAGCTGCGTACGTGAAAAGTCACGCAGACTCAAGGGGGAGAGCTGCGTAAAAAGTCACGCAGGCTCAGGGGGAGAGCTGCGTGAAAAGTCACGCAGGCTCAGAGGGAGAGCTGCGTGAAAAGTCACGCAGGCTCAGGGGGAGAGCTGCGTGAAAAGTCACGCAGGCTCAGGGGGAGAGCTGCGTGAAAAGTCACGCAGGCTCAGGGGGAGAGCTGCGTGAAAAGTCACGCAGGCTCAAGGGGGAGAGCTGCGTGAAAAGTCACGTAGGCTCAGGGGGAGAGCTGCGTGAAAAGTCACGCAGGCTCAAGGGGAAGAGCTGCGTGAAAAGTCACGCAGGCTCAGGGAAGACCCGCTTCCAACAGGAAGCGTGCTCAAACAGGAGCACACTGCTCACTGTCTTCTCCAAACAGCAAGAACACCATGGTTAATCCCCAAACTTTAAAATATCACAACTTGGCCATCCGAACTCCAAATCCGGATTTCCAAAGTTTCATCTTGGGTTAAATGGAATTCTCTTCCACATAGAAGCATCAAAACCCACAAAACCCCAACGAAAATAGATCAAGACCAAGAAAATTCGAAAATGATTAAAACTTAGATCTACAAAAATCAAAGCTTCAAAATGGAAATTTCCAAGTTCTAAACTAGTATAGATTGAGGAGAAGAACATGTTTTGGCAAATAGTTTTGTAAGAAATCATTGACAAAATTATGGATCCATCTCTTGAGCAAGTTGGTACTTGCCTTGGTTGGTGGAGGAAATAAATGAGAGGAAGTAAATGAGAGGAGAGAGATTGAGATGAGTTATATATAAAGATCTTGGACCCATGGGTTTATGATGAACCAAAGGGTTCATGATGAACCATTGGTGAACCAAGAATAGGTTACCCAAATGAGCCCAAACTGTAGGCCCAAATGCAGAAAATAAATTAGAAAATAATATTTTGTCGAATATTTTTGGAAAATGCATGAAGAAATACTGCATAATAAATATCGTATAAATTCAAGGTAAATATAATTTATAGGTTTACGTATTAAAATACGTATTCCAGGATTGGGGAGTGACACAGATCCTGACCGCATGACAGACCTGACCGCATGAGTTTTCATGCGGCAAGTCTTTTTGAGCCGCATAAGAGGATTCAACCGCATGAAGAGTTTCAGCCGCATAAAGCTATCTAGCCGCATGGATCATTTCAGCCGTATGAGCGCTTGACGCTTCTGGTCGCATAAGGACCCGAGTCCTGTTTGGCCGCACGTGACTTAACTCTGGCCGCATGGAACTTTCCGTTCCCGGCCGCATGATTTTATTAGTTTCTTGACCACATGAACTCGTCCAGCCGCATATACATTTCAGTCCATCTCAGCCGCATGGAGTTTTCCTTGGCCGCATGGGCGCAAGGCTTTCCGAGCCGCATGGGGCTTGCTAGCTCTCAGCCACATGGAGCTTTCCTTGGCCGCATGGGCGTATGTTACCCGCAGTTGCATGAGACTTACTCAGCCGCATGAGCTGCGTGTCTTCTCAGCCGTATGGCGCTGACCATTCTCAGCCGCATGAGCTGCATGACTTACCCTAGCCGCATAAGGGATCCTGACTTAATTAGCCGTATGAGACCCCTTTTATTTTTTGTCGCATAAGACTTGCTAGCTTGGCCGCATGGAATCACCCTTGTCCAGCCGCATGTAACTTATTCATTCACGGCCGCATGGAACCCAAGTCTCGCGAGCCGCATGAACTCCGGCTCTAATGCACCCTAGAATGACAGATTATCACGCCCCAGTACCGAAATACGGAGACGGACTAGGCCAGCTACTCCATATGAGGTACGTAACGTCATACGACGATCGTGGCTGTCGAGAGACTAGGGGGTACGTGCTACAATCAAGTCTCCTATGGTCCCACAGAGTTCTATGTCTCAATCAATCAAGTCACATCAGCAATTAAATGAACATTAAAGATAAAGCAGTAAGGCATCCCCGACGCTTCATCAAAATGGTCATGAGAGACTAGCTTTATAATTTAGCTATCTCAGAGAGTCAGAAGTACAAAATTATACACAGCTGCAGTCTGTTTAATTATAATTATGTACGGACACAAAATATCGAGTAATCCGGCTAACAGGTACCGGTGGCTAAACGCCGCAAAAAGTATAAGCAGGAGTGGTGGAGAAGAAACCCACTCGAGTCCCTGAACCGCCATGCTCCTAGTATGCACCATGGATGTCAGGAAGGAAGATCGTGTCCTCCGGCTCTGCTACGAGATCTGGCCAAACAAAACTAGCGGGGTCAGCCCCGAATAGCAAGTACCGCCAAAGGGGCACAAGAGTTAAGATTAAAAACCCAGTTAATAGAATGATTGATAATAATAATACTTATGCTACTATTATAGGGTAGCGCACATCCTCGAACCCATATGGCACCCTTACAACCAAACAAGGACAAAAGGTGCCGATGGAGTCGGGACATGTCGTACTCTATAACTTTCACATAAGTTAAAAGGTATAAACAATAAAATCCCCTGATCGTGACTTCGGTCGATGGCCTATCGCAGCACAATAACCAACCCAACAATCAAACATGAACATGGTTGGATCATGTACCATGATAGACCATGTTCCTCAGTCATTCACAGAGTAGCACTTCACAACCGGAATAAGTCTTCCGTTCATAACTTCGGTCCACAGCCTATCATAGTACGATAACCAACCCAACAATCAAACAAAAACATGGGTTGGATCACGTACCATGACAGTTCGCTTCCCTCAGTTATTCCTGAAAGGTAATAGGATACAAGCAAGTCGTTTTCACGGCCAATCAAGTCTACGAGTTTCTAGTGGGACGAGGTTATCCTCACGTCATGTTATTTAGAAAATCCTCAGATCGTATCTTTCCAGCAAGGCTAGCCAACCCAGGGCTTCGCGTAGACAGGTATCATTGAGCACAGGTCCCTCGTAAGGCCACCTTGCTAAAACATATAATATATAGCAGGAATTAATCGGATACAGTCATCCACTCGTTGCAGATGACACAGTATCCGTGGAGACCAGCCGGCACGTCGAGATAATATCTCAAGGCGGCTGGTGTAACACGATCTCGGGAATTTGCCCTCCCCATGCATCTAGTATGTTTAGTTGCCTAATTTAACCCTAGGTGAAATCTTGGACTCACATGCTGTGGCCTGCATGATTATCCTCCTAAAGTCGTACTTTAGTACGAGTACCCCAAAGAGAATCCATGTCAATCAGTATTCAACATGTGCTACCCTCCTTAGTGTAGTGCATCATTGCAAATACGCCATGTGGAGTTACGAGTCATTTGTCGAGCATAAACAAGAACTGGGACATTCAGGTACATGTATCGGGTAGGAACACTTTGTTCTCCGGGGTCACATTAGTGCTTATATCATACTCGGGACAAAAGGCGTAAGGATATAAAATGGGCATATAATATCTGATAAAATATCAAAAGCGTACGCACAAAGCACGCACGCTCAAGGGGAGCTGCGTACGTAAAAAGTCATGCAGACTCAAGGGGGAGAGCTGCGTAAAAAGTCACGCAGGCTCAGGGGGAGAGCTGCGTGAAAAGTCACGCAGGCTCAGGGGGAGAGCTGCGTAAAAAGTCACGCAGGCTCAGGGGAGAGCTGCGTGAAAAGTCACGCAGGCTCAGGGGGAGAGCTGCGTGAAAAGTCACGCAGGCTCAAGGGGGAGAGCTGCGTGAAAAGTCACGCAGGCTCAGGGGGAGAGCTGCGAAAAAGTCACGCAGGCTCAAGGGGGAGAGCTGCGTGAAAAGTCACGCAGGCTCAGGGGAGACCCGCTTCCAAAAGGATGCGTGCTCAAACAGGAGCACACTGCTCATTGTCTTCTCCAAACAGCAAGAACACCATGGTTAATCCCCAAACTTCAAAACATCACAACTTGGCCATCCGAACTCCAAATCCGGATTTCCAAAGTTCCATCTTGGGTGAAATGGAATTCTCTTCCACATAGAAGCATCAAAACCCACAAAACCCCAACGAAAAATAGATCAAGACCAAGAAAATCCGAAAATAATTAAAATTAGATCTACAAAAATCAAAGCTTCAAAATAGAAATTTCCAAGTTCTAAACTAGTATAGATTGAGGAGAAGAACATATTTTGGCAAATAGTTTTGTAAGAAATCATTGATAAAATTATGGATCCATCTCTTGAGCAAGTTGGTACTTGCCTTGGTTGGTGGAAGAAATAAATGAGTGGAAGTAAATGAGAGGAGAGAGATTGAGATGAGTTATATATAAAGATCTTGGACCCATGGGTTCATGATGAACCAAAGGGTTCATGATGAACCATTGGTGAACCAAGAATAGGTTACCCAAATGAGCCCAAACTGTAGGCCCAAATGCAGAAAATAAATTAGGAAATAATATTTTGTCGAATATTTTTGGGAAATGCATGAAGAAATACTGCATAATAAATATCGTATAAATTCAAGGTAAATATAATTTATGGGTTTACGTATTAAAATACGTATTCCAGGATTGGGGAGTGACACAGATCCTGACCGCATGACAGACCTGACCGCATGAGTTTTCATGCGGCAAGTCTTTTTGAGCCGCATAAGAGGATTCAACCGCATGAAGAGTTTCAGCCGCATAAAGCTATCTAGCCGCATGGATCATTTCAGCCGCATGAGCGCTTGACGCTTCTGGTCGCATAAGGACCCAAGTCCTGTTTGGCCGCACGTGACTTAACTCTGGCCGCATGGAACTTTCCGTTCCCGGCCGCATGATTTTATTAGTTTTTTGACCACATGAACTCGTCCAGCCGCATATACATTTCAGTCCATCTCAGCCGCATGGAGTTTTCCTTGGCCGCATGGGCGCAAGGCTTTCCGAGCCGCATGGGGCTTGCTAGCTCTCAGCCACATGGAGCTTTCCTTGGCCGCATGGGCGTATGTTACCCGCAGCTGCATGAGACTTACTCAGCCGCATGAGCTGCGTGTCTTCTCAGCCGTATGGCGCTGACCATTCTCAGCCGCATGAGCTGCATGACTTACCCTAGCCGCATAAGGGATCCTGACTTAATTAGCCGTATGAGACCCCTTTTATTTTTTGTCGCATAAGACTTGCTAGCTTGGCCGCATGGAATCACCCTTGTCCAGCCGCATGTAACTTATTCATTCACGGCCGCATGGAACCCAAGTCTCGCGAGCCGCATGAACTCCGGCTCTAATGCCTTTTTGGTTGATACTTGTCCTGAATTGATACTGATTGACATTGGTTGATTGTCTTGGCATTTATTAGCATTAGTTGGCATCTTTACATTAATTTACATTGATTGTTATCTTGGCATTAATAAACAAGGATTGATATCTTAATTGAAATTAATTATTGATCATGCGTTCCTAGTTGGAACTAAGAGACTGGCTAGTCGTCTTATTGAATTGAATGAATGAGACACGTTCATATTAATTATGAACTATTGCAATCGACTGGCTAATCTTGAATATTGGCATACAGGCACATGCAGGCTTCAAATTATTTATTTATTTATTTTATTTACTTATTTATTTACCTTACAAAAATAGCATATGTACTTTATGGTCAAGGCATGATTACTCCATGGTTAGTTTTGATTATTGCATTACGCTATGTAAGACCTACAACCTGATCGCACTGGTATCGTTGTAGAGTTGTGCATATCGTATCCCGTACGAAGGTACTCATTTGAATGACCATGACCCACGGCATGGGACTTCATTCAACGTAGAGACTATTAAGCTAAATAAAATAATGATTGCATGGAGAGAATGGATTCCCGAGTTCTTACATGGCAGCCCTCTTGGGACTAGTAGTGTCCGACAGGCCGGTTGGTCCCCACAGATACTACAAATCTGCCACACGGGCAGGGAGCGGTATCTGGTTATATTATCTATTGTATATTGTATATTGATGACGGGTGTCCTGCTGGGACTCATCTAATTCATGATTGGCGCAATTGATTGATTGGATAAACTAGCCTTGTTTGCATATTGTAAGAACTGAGGAATTCTTAATTGCATAATCCCAGGATAACTTGGGACTCACAATAGCAAGCCGTAGTATTTGTATGGCCGTTTAAATTTATTTGTTTGTGTACTGTACCTACTCTGTGACCTAACTGAGACGGTCGGAATACCAGGACATGACGGGTCAACTTCTGTCCTTGTTTGGTTGGGAGGTTGGTTCGAAGTGTCGTGATATAATGTGAATCTCAGTAGTCAGCAGAGATCTATTTATTATGTTTTCTATTATTGGTTTTACTCCTAATATCGTGCTTCCTTGCGGTACTTGCTATTAGAGGTCTAACCTCTCTGGTTTTGCATGACCAGATTTAGAGCCGGTTCCCGAGGATCCAGTTTATTCTACCTCCAAGATGGTCAACACTAGAGGGATGATCGCAGGAGGACTCGAGTGGGTTTCTTACTTCACCACTCATTTTGTGAATTACTTTATACTTCACCATTTGGCACCGACATGTTACTCGGATTGTCTTGTACTTACTTTTTGCATAATTATAACTAAGTCAGGCTGTAGCTGATGACAATTGTGTATACTTACTACATCCTCTGGCTGTATTTTGTAAAGACAGGTATCAAGAACATTTTGATTGAGCGTTTGTGATGTCTTACTGCTTTATCTCACATGTTCTCTATTTCTGTTGCTTGTTTGAATGATTGAGACAATAGATGTAAAGTGACCATAGTGAGACTCTTGTGTAGTATGCACCCCCTCGTCTTATTAGACAGCATTGATCGTATTATACGGTATTCATCTGCCCGTAATATGTAGCTGGCTGAGTCATTCCCCCGCTTTCCAGTATTCTGGTTCTGGGGCGTGATAAGGTTTTAGTTGTGGCCCATGTAGGAAGTCTCAATCACACATGTTCCCCCTTCATCTCATAATTCGTTGCTTCTCAACTCCAGCTTGACATTCCAGTATCCCTTGACTTCATTGATCTTTCCTGTCCGGTCGTTTGATTGTTCTTTTATCCCTTTTCTTAGGGGCACCTCGTCCACACCTGTCAGAGCTGGACAGCAACAACATGGACAGCAATATGGACAACATGACCAGGCTAGTCAGCAACAAGGGCCGGTACTAACTCAGAAGACTATCCAGAAAGAAGTGATAGTGGAAGCAGCAGCTGGATCGCAGTATCCGGATGCTCAACCACCACCAACGGTTCCACCTACCCCTGCAGAAATGGATACAACGGCTCTTCTGGAGATCATGAGAGGGATGATGGCTACTCAGTAACATCAGATGTTAGCCCAGCAGCGCATGCATGCTCAGTTACAGGAGCAGAACGTACTACTCAACCAAGGATTGCAGACAGCTTTGAAAAGAGGGACGAGGCCAGATTCAGGAGCATCAACCAGATTTTGCAAGTTCAACCCCCGCCGTTTCGAAGGAACGGAGGACGCCATCTCAGCAGATGCATGGCTTAAGGATATTAAGGCTATTCTGACGGCGGCTAAGGTACCAGCAGAAGAACGTATGGATCAGATGAGGTTGCTACTTTAGGATCTCGCACGCGATTGGTGGGAATCAGAGGAAGTAGGTGTCAGACGTCCTATTGCTTGGGATGATTTCACATTATGATTCAAGACGAAGTACTGTAGAGTTGTGCCGCAGTTCGAGCTACAACAGAAGTTTATCAACCTCAAGCAGGCCGGCAAGAGGGTAGATGCTTATGCAGCGGAGTTCTGCAGATTGAATAGGTTTGCCCCAGAGATGGTAGCGACGCAGCACCAAAGGGCGATGAAGTTCCTGCAAGGGTTTCATCTTGAGCTCTTGCAATTGATAGAGGCGAACAACTACCAAACTTTTGATGAAGTATTGACGGCAACCCGAAGGCATGAGATCACCATTCAGAGGATCACGGTAAGGACTGGAGGTCAGAAGAGATCCCACAGTCAGATTGAAGGAGAAGGAGGAGCAGTGCCCCGAGCAACATCACCATCCCTTGGCATTCGCATTCACGATGTGGCAATACGAGGGCCAGCACCACCACCCAGGCAGCAGCAACAGAAGAAGAACCAGCAACCTCCAGCGGGCTGCACTTATTGTGGGAAGGTAGGGCACACTAGAGATGTGTGTCGGGCATTGAACGGACTGTGTTTGATATATGGAAATCCAGATCATCTGGTTACCACATGTCCCATGAATTCGAGGTCTGGAGGACCAGTGCAGCAGTTTCCTGCCCTGCCAGCACTAGGGGCAGGCCAGTATCGAGAACCAGCAGTGACAGTAAGACCATTGGCCCCGCGTCCGTTAATGCCACAGGCTCAGATGTTTTGGCAGCAGGGACCGCCGATGCAGCAACACCAGTATAGACCACCCCAGCATCATCAAGGCAGGGGCCATTAGCAGCAGGCTAGGCCACATCATGGGAACCAGTAAGGAGGTCGAGGACGGGCATTCATACTGTCCTTGGAAGAGGCATTAGCATCGAAAGATGTTGTGGCAGGTAAAATTCTCGTCGCCTCATATCCCGTAGTAGCATTGTTTGATTCGGGAGCATCACACTCATTTATATTTGCATAATTTACGACACGGCTAGGAATGGAGTTCGAGGCATTGCCAGGGAGGTTGAATATATTCACTGGTAATGGGCTCGTAGGAGTTAGTAGAGTTATTCTAGAATGTAGGGTTGTAGTTTGCGGGCATTCCCTACCTGCCCGGTTGATAGAATTTCCTGTTAGAAATTTCGACGTTATCTTAGGCATGGACTGGCTGAAAGACAGTCATGCGACAATAGATTGTCTTAGTGGGAGTGTATCTTTTGATATTCCAGGCATGAAAAGATTCACCTTAGTCAGATCGGAGGCAACTCAGCAATAGCAGGGAGTGATAACGGCAATGGAAGAAGTTCAAGTTTCGAAGGTAGTTGAAGAGTTTCTTGATGTATTTCCCGAAGAACTTTCGGGTCTACCACCGGTTAGAGATATTGAGTTCAGCATAGAATTGACACCTGGAACTAAACCGATATTATATCGGGTTTACAGAATGGCGGATTCGGAGCAGGCCAAGGTGTATCAGCACATAGATGAATTGAAGGAGAAGAAGTTCATCCAAGCTAGCATATCACCAAGGGCAGCACCAGTGGTACTTGTAGGGAAGAAGGATGGGTCATCGAGATTATGCATCGATTATAGGAAGCTTAATGCGGCAACAGTAAAGAACAAGTACCCACTACCCAGGATCGACGACTTGTTTGATCAGTTGAGCACAACTAGAGTTTTCTCCAAGACAGATCTTCGTTCAGGATATCATCAAGTGAGGGTTCGAAAGGAGGATATTCCCATGACATCATTCCGATCGAAGTATGGGCATTATAAATTCTTAGTAATGCCATTTGGTTTGACCAATGCTCCAGCAATATTTATGGATTCGATGAACCGCATCTTTATGCCTTATTTAGATCAGTTTGTCGTGGTGTTTCTCGACGGCATTCTTGTATACTCTGTTAGTGAAAAGGAGGATGAAGACCACCTCAGGAAAGTGTTACAGGTTCTGAGGGAGAACCAGTTGTATGCCAAGCTCAGTAAGTGTGAGTTCTGGACGGATCACATTTCATTTTTGGGTCATATCATATCAGGAGATGGAGTAGCAGTGGATCCCAAGAAGGTAGAAGCAGTAGAGAGTTGGCCAGTACCCAAGATCGTAGCTGATGTACGGAGTTTCTTGGGATTGGCAGGATATTACAGAAAGTTTGTATCAGATTTTGCAAGACTTTCAGCACCCATGACCCGCTTGACACGGAAGGATGTACCATTCGTCTGGTTTGCAGAATGCCAATCATCATTTGAGAATCTGAAGCAGAAGTTGATATCAACACCTATTCTTACATTGCCAGTTGGACCCGGAGGTTTCACAGTATATTACGATGCATCAGGTAAAGGACTTAGATGTGTCCTCATGCAACATGGGAAGGTGATAGCGTATGCATCTAGGCAACTTCGAGACCACGAGAAGAATTACCTAACTCATGATTTAGAGTTGGCAGCAGTAGTATTTGCTTTGAAACTATAGAGGCATTACTTATATGGTGATCAAGTAGACATGTACACAGACCACAAAAGTTTGAAGTACATCTTTACTCAGAAGGAACTGAACATGAGACAGAGAAGATGGTTAGAGCTGATTAAGGATTATGATGTAGAGCTTCAGTATCATCCAGGCAAGGCTAATGTGGTAGCAGACGCTCTCAGCAGAAGAGACGGCGCATTTATGATGACAACACAGAAGCATATCTTAGAAGACCTTCAGGAGATGGGCATAGAAGTTATACTTCCAAGTAATGTAGGAGTTCTGGCAAGTCTACAAGTTCAACCTGACTTGGTAGACAGGATCAAGGTAGCTTAGGCACAGGACCCAAGGATTCAGAAGCTTAGAGCAGAATGTGAGTCAGGACTTAGAAAGGAGATGAAAATTCATAATGACGGTACACTTAGGTTTGGATCGCGTCTATGTGTACCTAGTAGAGATATCAGACAGGAGGTTATGACAGAAGCTCACAGTTCTCAGTATTCTATACACCATGGAGGGACCAAGATGTACCAAGATATCAAGCAGCACTTCTGGTGGAACGGGATGAAGAGGGAGATCGCTAGATTTGTTTCCCGTTGCTTGGTATGTCAGCAAGTGAAGGCAGAACAGCAGAGGCCAGCTGGGTTATTGCGACCACTTCCTATCCCGAAATGAAAGTGGGAGCACATTACAATGCACTTTGTGACCGGTTTACCGAGGTCACCAAGTGGTAAAGATGCCATTTGGGTGATAGTAGATCGACTTACAAAGGTAGCACACTTTTTTCCTTTCAGAGTAGGGCAATCTACAGAAAAGTTGGCAGAGTTGTATATGTAGCAGATAGTCAGGCAACATGGAGTCCCTGTCAGTATTGTGTCAGACAGAGATACCTGCTTCACATCACATTTCTGGAAGAGCTTGCATCATAGTCTGGGTACCAAGTTAAGATTTAGTACGGCTTACCATCCACAAACGGACGAGCAATCAGAAAGGACAATTCAGACTTTAGAAAATATGTTACGAGCTTGCACCCTAGATTTTGGAGGATCTTGGGAGAGCCACCTGCACTTAGTTGAGTTTTTTACAATAACAGTTATCAAGCCAGTATCCAGATGGCGCCATTTGAAGCACTATATGGTAAGAAATATAGATCGCCACTAGCATGGGATGATATCGGGGAGAGGAAGATGCTAGGCCCAGAATTGATTGTTCAGACAGTCGAAGTGGTCAAAGGAATTAGAGAGCGACTTCGAGTTCCACAGGATCGACATCGTCATTGGGTGGACCAGCATCGTAGGCCGCTAGAGTTTTCTGTTGGAGACCACGTATTCTTGCGGATCTCACCTATCCGTGGGGTCATTAGATTTGGCGTTCGCGGGAAGTTGAGTCCGCGATACGTAGGACCATTCATTATCTTTGATAGGGTAGGCGATGTTGCTTATCGTTTATCCCTTCCACCTTCGTTATGAAAGGTGCGTGATGTATTCCATGTATGTCAGTTACGTAGGTATGTATCAGACCCAAGCCATATCCTTGATCATTCTGAGCTGGTTGTTGGTACCAACCTGTCTTACGAGGAGCAGCTTGTGTCTATCTTGGACCGAAGGGAGAAGATACTCAAGAACCGAATAATTAGCCTTGTCCGGGTTGCTTGGGGTCATCACTCTTTAGGGGAGTCAACGTGGGAACGTGAGGATGATATCCGATCATGGTATCCGCATCTGTTTGACTCACAAGGTATATCTCTTTCTGTATACCTTGATTGTCTTAACCCTCATGCTTGTCATCCCATGGATAGAACTACTTGATATCGTAGAATATTGATATAGATATGCTATCTGTTAGTTAGCATTGTCAGAAATGATTGCTTACTCAATTGCTTATGCTTGAATTAGTTTAGCTTTGATGTTCCTATCATGCTTGGATTTGAAATTCCGAGGACGGAATTTTTCTAAGGTGGGTAGAGATGTCACTTCCCGTTCCCAGAATACGTATTTTTTTACATGTACTGCTTTAATATATTTGTTTTATATTTATCATGTATTGTTCTGTAATTAAGCCCCTTTAATTAATTTCCTGCAACTTTATTTTCGTATTTTATTTTTGCTTTCATACTATGTCACGACCCGCACCCTAGAGTTAGGGCACGAGAACGTAACAACGCCCAGCCTACGCCGCAGTATCGGCGGTAGAACGCTGTCCTAGGTCTCAATGCATCTAACAGTATAAGACTAAACAGTTTATACTCCCCGAATGGGGGTGACACAGCAGAATGTAAACTCAATCACATCTAAGGTAGAGCATAAAGAAAGATAGATAAAACATGAAATCGAAAAGAGATACAACAGATAGAAGTCTAAGTGTCTAAGATACAAACTCAGAATACATCCTAAAACCCAAATACAGTAATCCATAAATACAACTCAAGATGACTGAAAATAAACTATAAGTAAAAATCCTAGCTATCTATGCAACCTCTACTGTCTCCTCTAGGCTAGCAGGCAACCTCCAGGCTATCTATAAAATTTATCAACAGGTCCAGTCAGGACAGGAGCGAGCACATTACATCTCAACAGTTCATAGCAGGTTAGAAAATATAATCATACAGTAAAGTAAGATACAGGTACTGAAAGAATTGCTGTATGTAAACAGAGAGAGAGAGCTGTAATAGAAATATCTACTATAAATAGAGAACTAACATGTGGCTAGTGAGTCAGAGTACAATATAGACATGTAAATGGCATAGAAGATTCTGTTAAGACACTATGGAAGAGATTCTGATAAGATACTACTTGGGAATTATTCACATGTCTACTTCTACTCCCCCGTACCCCCAATCAGTACACAAGGATCCAAACAGGTTATGTTATGATACTATGTAACAGCCCCCGAAGGGTGATAAGCCTTCGAAAGGTGATAAGCCCCCAAAGGGTGATATGCCCCCAAAGGGTGATAAGCCTCCGAAAGGTGATAAGCCCCCGAAGGGTGGTAAGCCCCCGAAGGGTGATACATAGTAGTCCCAAAAATGGGGATTCTAGGAGACTCTGTGATCATAAGAGTATATGTCACAAGTGATCGAAGAACCTGTGAAGCATAGTGATACGACATATAAGTGAAACGCACAGAACATGTAGTACCCGATGCTCCCTAAGGATAACATCTCAAGAAGGGATCCGTATAGTACCAACCCGTGTGACCAACGTGAAAGTACAAGTAAAGTAATTTAATGCAGGAAATAATTCTAAGCAGGATATGAAATGATTAGAGAATGTACTCGCCTGATATCTGAATGTCCAAGGTAAAAATACTGTCCGAGAAGAGGTGTCTGGCTCCTAATTAGAACAGCACAAGTCACAACATGTCCAGAAGGGTAATATAAAGCACTAGAATGTATTCTACATGAATCTAGGTCAAACTAGGCCAAAGTCAACCCTTGGTCAACTCTGGTCAACTGTACTAGTCAAACTAGGTCAAACTAGGTCATGTCCTAACCCAGCAAGTCTTACTAGGCCTAACCAAGACTATCCTAGCAAGCACACATCAATACAAGGCTATACAAGCCAACATACACCCAACTCTATATAGCATACAATTATTCAATACTCAAGTAGGCAAGAATTCACATTGGATATACACTAGGTAATCTATTACTTTAAGCTATATATGTCTACACATATATACACATGCATATATTGGTATTCAACATTAGGTCTATAATCATGGCATTTCAAATGGTTATATAAACTTATATATTACAACACAATATGCTAACATATATATAATATACATACATAGCTAAGTTAACTATATTCATAAATACTTATTTAAGAGGTTATGTGTGTGTATGTGAACATAGCAAAGGGGCAAGTGAGGGTTAAATGGGCATACATAGTGTATACATATCAAAGAGTGTCAAAGTGTAAGTGAATAATGTGTCAAGTGTGATAGCGTCAACATAGTGTAAGGGGGTACATGAGGTAATATAGGATTTGTGTTAACATAGAACATTACATCTCATTAACTTGTATATTGCATACATTACATCTATTATTATATTACATTCATGCTTGCATTCATTCATCATTTATTTATTCTCTTGCACCACTATATGCACCATACATTACATACTATGGAACCTACATATGCATTACAAGCCATACTTATACATGCTTACATTAGATAGGATACTTATACCTCATACATCATTTATTTAAATATTTACTCATGCTTGCATTCTCTATTTAATTACATAATGTATATACATTAACATGGGTTAAAATCAAATAGAACATTATATTACACACAAGGGTGCACAAAATACATATGCCGAATAGTAACTCCTACTAATAATCAATACTGTACCATCTCAGCATGAGTTAAAATCTAGGATTAAAGTATGTTATAGATCTATATGTTTACTTTCCGAAACTTCAAACGGATCGCGTTTTCGTTTTCGGAAACTCCCGGAATCACGAAAACACCGAGAACGCGTTTGTCTTTCGTACAGCTGACACTCAAATAATTCTCCAAAAAGTTACAAAAAAAATTAGGCCTATTAATACATGTTTTTGGAAAGCTAACTTCAATACGCTTCTTTTAAAAAAACGGAAGATTAAACCGAGCTTTGAGCTAGAAGTTATAATATTTCTAAGTTAGGGCTGAAATTAAAAACGTGGATAAAAATCATGACGGATTTGGGTAGTTTGAGACAAAAGAACACAAGTGTATAACATAATATATCAAGAACTCACTCTCTACACTAATATATATATATATATATATATATATATATATATATATATATATATATATATATATATATATATATATATATATATATATATATGAGACACTATAGAACACATCTCCAATACTAAAATATGAGATTAAACATGTAATAATTCATTCATACATAACAACAACACATAGTGTGTCCAAATTTGGAATTTTTCCACATGGACACAACCACAACACAAAGGACACTCCTATGACCTCCAAATGGACACGAAATGGACACAAATGGAGATACAACCATGGGGGTCATTCATATGGGTTCAAAATAGACCTATATGCATGAGGAAATGAAAAGGAGAAGGGATTTATACTTTCCGGTAGATCGAATCGAAGAAAAGCCTTCCCGGAGCGACACCGACACGTAGAGATTCCAAAAGGACACGAACGAGCTCCGAATCCTTCCAAACTTGGCTAGCTTCCTCCTTGGCTAGAATAGAGAAGGAAAGAAGAAGATTTGGTGGCAAAATGGAAGGATTTGGTGGAAAAATTGCTAGGGATTGTTCTCTAGGAATTTGGGGAAGAACAAGAGAGAGAGAGTGTGGATGAGAATAATGAAATGAACTTGAGCTTATCCTCTCCCAAAGTGGCTGGCCATATGGGGCTATTTGTCCTATTATGGTAAGGTCCAAAATGCCCCCACTAACCTATTCTATGAGTATTAGGAAAGGGCTAATTGGTTGGGGCTAAATTAGTCATTCTAAAGTCTCTAATCACACTAACCTTATCCATAATAACTAGTCTAACCTCTAACTAAAATATTTCTATCATGTGGACTAAATTTAATATCATATGGGCCATGCCTAACTAGTGTGTGGGTCCCACTAGAGTCAAACTACCCCCGGGTCCCCGTTTCAAGTCGGATTGAGTTAAAATTCGAACCCGACTCAAATAACCCCAAAACAATATCATAAATAATAAAATAATATCAAAATAATTCAAAGAGTTCAAATGCAAAAATATCCTTAGGCCAAAAATGATATTAAAATATCATAATCACATGGTTAGGCTCTAGGTCAAACAGTCTCTAGGGTTTCACTAGCAAAATGTCAAAACCACAAGTCATTGATTTAAATAATTTTAAAATAATTTAAAATCACCAAAAATCATATCATTAATTAAATATCATTATTAAAATAATTATAAACACAAAATTTCAAAATTACTCTCATTTGGGAAACTGGGTGCTATAACTCTACCCACCTTAGAAAAATTTCGTCCTCGAAATTTAAGATCGATAGTACTCCTTCTAGAGCCTCTAACCTACCCAATATCTAAGGTAACACTTCCTAACACTGGAATAATAAACGGACATCTAAAAAGTGTCAATCTAGGAATACCTCCAATACTGCTCTGCTGTACGGCGGAAATAAAACTTCAATAAAATATGGACTGGAACCTATATCCAAGGGACTGGACCTATTTTAAAGTGGTCTTAACTAAGGATGAAAAGGAACTGATCATAGGCTATAGGTATGCTCAAACTATTATCTTCCTATTAACCATCTATTAATACATTCTATTACCATAGGAACGATGCATTACTAAGACATATAGGCCCTTATTTCTCATAACACATTTATACTCACCAAAAGACTAGTACATCCTATCAAGGTTGATACTATAATATCTCATAAATCTCATAAGCTACATTTTTAGAGACACACATCCCCACACCAAGGACTAACCTATATATATCTACAATTGATACTAATGGGGTGACGTCCCTATTTCCCAACAATCAAGGTCTAATTTTTTTTTATCTAAATCATACAATTTGAAGGAATAGTATACAAGGTCAGGGCATACCGTAGCAGTTGGAAGTCTCACCTAGGTGCACTGGTCATTCTAGGTCAAAATAGTACTATGGTATCAACACACAAACAATCTAGGGTGTCCTAATTAGGAAGATAAGGGAACAATAATCATCAAGGTTGTAGGGCTGTCTACCATCCTATATAAAAATTGGTCATTAACAAGCAACTAAAAAATTATTAAAAGGTTACTATTACATAAAATGGCAAAAATTGAAAATTTAGGCACAACAAATCACAAATAGATTTTTGTCTTGACACGATCTAAGTTGATCAATTTCGGGATAAAACGAGATTTAGGCAAGAAGGGAAATCAATGAAATCAAAGTATGAGCACGAACATCTAATGATGGAGGTTCAGGTCATAATTAAATTTAATTCGACTGAGTACGAATACGAGGTTCATAGGCGATGAAAAGATTTCAAGGAGAATTGTCAAGGCTGTCGCGAATGAGACTTTAGGGTCAAGTTTAACTATGTCTCCATTCTCTTAGATTGATATATAAAAAAGTGAACCAAAGTGCAATAGGTTGATCAGACCATCATGTACCGGTTCTGATTAGACAATATGTTAGTGGGTGGCTACCCAATAAAATATGTTATGACCAAGCTCGAAAATAGATAAGCTTGCAAAACTAAGGCTAATTTAGTAGCACAAGATATAAGGGTGGTAATGATGAAAGGAATTACATAGTCCAAGTTTCTTAACCAACGGGTCAAGTAATCAGATAAGGTACAAGGTTAAGCATCTAAGGAAACAAGCAGAACACCATCACATGTCGGGTCGAAAGAATTGAGTCAAGGCTAGATTTCTAATTGAAATAAGAAGAAATTTAGTATAATGGTAGAGGTTATAGTTTAGCCAGTTGACCAAAAAATTATATCAAGAAAATAGAGTACAAGAAGACGGGTTTTAGTGGGACATGATACACCTACACGAAGGTAAGCTCGTCTAGGTCTTGCATATAAGATTTGTTGGAGGGTAACAACTAGTATTACATTCCGAATATCAAAGTCACGATAAGGAACGTCAAGGATCTCAATTAGAAAGTGGGAGTTCAAGAGGTGGTAATTAATGCACAAAAATAATGAAGATCGAGTTAGTCATCTGCTTCTGATACTCTTAAGTTCATCTGGTCATAACTTGCCAATCATATCTTTACCTCACCAGTCTCCATATGAAAATTTAACCTTTACTTAAACCCTTACCATGACTACCGTAGGCAATTCCCAATTTCCAAACATCACTCTTGAAGCACAACCCTCACATTTAGGAATCAACATTAACCATTTATTTAAATTTCCAAGTTCTTTTACCTTGTCTTAAATTTGACCCAAAACCTCTAAATCCCGTTTACGAATTCCTTGAACTTGTTCAAATTATTCTCCTCGTATTATTTAATTTAAATCTCTAGGCCTTACAAAACTTATCTTTCATCATAAAATCAACTTCCGTATTTTCTTCGACATACACCCTTGAATATTATTCTCCTAAAAATATTTCACAACAATCACTAAACTTCCATAATTTGTGCTCTCTCTATCCCTAGTCATTTCCTCGCAACATCTTGTTTAATATCCTTATTAAACACAATTAACTTCTCTTTTCCATTACTAACCTTCTACATAGCCTCAGAGTAAAAGTTTTTCCCAGAATCAATAACCAAGATTTTCTAAGTTCTCAAAACTAGGTTGACCTCTGATATCCTCATTAGTTTTGAATACACATATAAACTATCTCATAACCCCAAAATTTCTCTAAATGTAATTATTTCCAGATTGGCTGTATATATCTCCTTATTCTATTCGAGACCTTTACCACATTTCTATCTCAAGTTTCCATATGGAACACTCCACATTTGATTTCCTTTAGATCATCATAAAATAACCAGTTACGTCTTCTCTGAGCTACATAATTTACGTCACTTCCTTAGCCTTCTCCATACAAAAGATACGAAGATTCAAGGGTTTCGAAGTACATCTGGTAAGGACGATAAGATATGGGTAATTAATATAATGAGACAGAGTTTAAGATAAGAGGTAAATAAGAATGCAAGGGAATAATGGCGAGAAAGAATAATGAAGCTCATCGGTTCAAACGAGAGGAACCCATCAAGCTTAAATTCAATAGCAAGGAATGAGGATGAATCCAAACAAGAGGAAAAGAAATTCCAATTGAAGTTCACAATGAGTTTCTCAGGGGTCGTCCCAGAAATCTCTCAAAGAATCCTAAGTGTGATTGAGTACCTTGGATTTGAAAATATTAATCTAAATACAAAATTAAATCAACAACTACAAAATTTTATCAAAATTATCAACTAATACCCGGATTCAAAGTTCTACAATGAATCCACAAAATTAAATTCAAATCAAGGAAAAAGGTGAATCAAAACAAGGAAAAAGAGTTTAAATCGGAATTCAAAATGAGATTCTCAAGGGTCATCCTAGGAATCTCTCAAGGAATCCTAACAGTGATTGAGTATCCTCTCATCCTAACACCTTAATTTATATATCCTATAGCAGGCTCGTAGTAGTACAACTAAGTCGTTGCGCTACTACAAAATCGTACTAATGCGAATCTCGACCTGCATGGGCCACCACTAAAAATGTGTCATGACCCACACCCTAGAGTTAGGGCACGAGAACGTAACAACGCCCAGCCTACGCCACAGTGTCGGCGGTAGAACGCTGTCCTAGGTCTCAATATATCTAACAGTATAAGACTAAACAGTTTATACTCCCCGAATGGGGGTGACATAGCAAAATGTAAACTCAATCACATCTAAGGTAGAGCATAAAAGAAGATAGATAAAATATGAAATCGAAAAGAGATAGAACAGATAAAAGTCTAAGGGTCTAAGATACAAACTCAGAATACGTCTCAAAACCCAAATACAGTAATCCATAAATACAACTCAAGATGACTGAAAATAAACTATAAGCAAAAACTCTAGCTATCTATGCAACCTCTACTGTCTCTTCTAGGCTAGCAGGCAACCTCTAGGCTAGCTATAAAATTTATCAACAGGTCCAGTCAGGACAGGAGCAAGCACATTACATCTCAACAGTTCATAGCAGGTTGGAAAATATAATCATGCAGTAAAATAAGATATAGGTACTGAAAGAATTGCTGTATGTAAACAGAGAGAGAGAGCTGTAATAAAAATATCTACTATAAATAGAGAACTAACATGTGGCTAATGAGTCAGAGTACAATATAGACATGTAAATGGCATAGAAGATTCTGATAAGACACTATGGAAGAGATTCTGATAAGATACTACTTGGGTATTATTCGCATGTCTACTTCTACTCTCCCGTACCCCCAATCAGTACACAAGGATCCAAACAGGTTATGTTATGATACTATGTAACAGCCCCCGAAGGGTGATAAGCCTCCGAAAGGTGATAAGCCCCCAAAGGGTGATATGCCCCCAAAGGGTGATAAGCCTCCGAAAGGTGATAAGCCCCCGAAGGGTGGTAAGCCCCCGAAGGGTGATACATAGTTGTCCCAAAAATGGGGATTCTAGGAGACTCTGTGATCATAAGAGTATATGTCACAAGTGATCGAAGAACCTGTAAAGCATAGTGATACGACATGTAAGTGAAACGCACAGAACATGTAGTACCCGATGCTCTCTAAGGAAAACATCTCAAGAAGGGATCCGTATAGTACCAACCCGTGTGACCAACGTGACAGTACAAGTAAAGTAATTTAATACAGAAAATAATTCTAAGCAGGATATGAAATGATCAAAGAATGTACTCGCCTGATATCTAAATGTCCAAGGTAAAGGTACTGTCCGAGAAGAGGTGTCTAGCTCCTAATTAGAAGAGCATAAGTCACAACATGTCCAGAAGGGTAATATAAAGCACTACAATGCATTCTACATGAATCTAGGTCAAACTAGGCCAAATTCAACCCTTGGTCAACTCTGGTCAACTGTACTAGTCAAACTAGGTCAAACTAGGTCATGTCCTAACCTAGCAAGTCTTACTAGGCCTAACCAAGACTATCCTAGCAAGCACACATCAATACAAGGCGATACAAGCCAACATACACCCAACTCTATATAGCATGCAATTATTCAATACTCAAATAGGCAAGAATTCACATTGGATATACACTAGGTAATCTATTACTTTAAGCTATATATGTCTGCACATATATACACATGTATATATTGGTATTCAACATTAGGTCTATAATCATGGCATTTCAAATGATTATACAAACTTATATATTACAACACAAGATGCCAACATATATATAATATACATACATAGCTAAGTTAACTATATTCATAAATACTTATTTAAGAGGCTATGTGTGTGTATGTGAACATGGCAAAGGGGCAAGTAAGGGTTAAATGGGCATACATAGTGTATACATATCAAAGAGTGTCAAAGTGTAAGTGAACAATGTGTCAAGTGTGATAGTGTCAACATAGTGTAAGGGGGTACATGAGGTAATATAGGATTTGTGTTAACATAGAACATTACATCTCATTAACTTGTATATTTTATACATTACATCTATTATTACATTACATTCATACTTGCATTCATTTATCATTCATTTATTCTCTTGCACCACTATATGCACCATACATTACATACTATGGAACCTACATATTCATTACAAGCCATACTTATACATGCTTACATTAGATAGGATACTTATACCTCATACATCATTTATTTAAACATTTACTCATGCTTGTATTCTCTATTTAATTACATAATGTATATACATTAACATGGGTTAAAATTAAATAGAACATTATATTACACATAAGGGTGCACAAAATATATATGCCGAATAGTAACTCCTACTAATAATAAATACTGTACCATCTCAGCATGAATTAAAATCTAGGATTAAAGTATGTTATAGATCTATGTGTTAGCTTTTCGAAACTTCAAACGGATCGCATTTTCGTTTCCGAAAACTCCCGAAATTGCGAAAACACCGAGAACGCGTTTGTCTTTCGTACAGCTGACACTCAAATAATTCTCCAGAAAGTTACAGAAAGAATTAAGCCAACTAATACATGTTTTTGGAAAGCTAACTTCAATATGCTTCTTATATAAAAAATGAGAGATTAAACCGAACTTTGAGCTAGAAGTTATGATATTTCTAAGTTAGGGCTGAAATTAAAAACGTGGATAAAAATCATTACGGATTTGGGTAGTTTGAGACAAAAGAACACAAGTATATAACATAATATATCAAGAACTCACTCTCTACACTAATATATATATATGAAACACTATAGAACACATCTCCAATACAAAAATATGAGATTAAACATGTAATAATTCATTCATACATAACAACAACACATAGTGTGTCCAAATTTGGGATTTTCCCACATGGACACAACCAGGACACAAAGGACACTCCTATGACCTCCAAATGGACACGAAATGGACACAAATGGAGAAACAACCATGGGGGTCATTCCTATGGGTTCAAAATAGACCTATATGCATGAGAAAATGAAAAGGAGAAGGGATTTATACCTTCTGGTAGATCGAATCGAAGAAAAGCCTTCCCGGAGCGACACCGACACTCAGAGATTCCAAAAGGACACGAACGAGCTCCGAATCCTTCCAAACTTGGGTAGCTTCCTCCTTGGCTAGAATGGAGAAGGAAAAAAGAAGATTTGGTGGCAAAATGGAAGGATTTGGTGGAAAAATTGCTAGGGATTGCTCTCTATGAATTTGGGAAAGAACAAGAGAGAGAGTGTGGATGAGAATAATAAAATGAACTTGAGCCAATCCTCTCCCAAAGTGGCTGGCCATATGGGGCTATTTGTCCTATTGTGGTAAGGTCCAAAATGCCCCCACTAACCTATTCTATGAGTATTAGGAAAGGGCTAATTGGTTGGGGCTAAATTAGTCATTCTAAAGTCTCTAATCATACTAACCTTATCCATAATAATTAGTCTAACCTCTAACTAAAATATTTCTATCATGTGGACTAAATTTAATATCATGTGGGCAATGTCTAACTAGTGTGTAGGTTCCACTAGAGTCAAACTACCCCCGGGTCCCCGTTTCAAGTCGGATTGAGTTAAAATTCGAACCCGACTCAAATAACCCCAAAACAATATCATAAATAATAAAATAATATCAAAATAATTTCAAGAGGTCAAATGTAAAAATATATTTAGGCTAAAAATGATATTAAAATATCATAATCACATGGTTAGGCTCTAGGTCAAACAGTCTCTAGGGTTTCACTAGCAAAACGTCAAAACCACAAGTCATTGATTTAAATAATTTTAAAATGATTTAAAATTACCAAAAATTATATCAAGAATTAAATATCATTATTAAAATAATTATAAACACAAAAATTTAAAATTACCCTCATTTGGGAAACTGGGTGCTACATACTATGTTTTGGATTCGGCTTGGATTGGTTTAGTTAGTTGGTTCAGCATGAACCGAAATAAACCTCCACCTACCACCATCCCTTCCATTTAAAGCCTACCCCTTTCTCTCTCTTCATTACTTCACCATTAATCTTCTTCTTCCTCATAACTCCTCCCCCACCTACTCAGCCGTCAAGGCAAGTGCCAAACTTGCTTCTTGATGGATCACCATTATTATTGTTCCATCATCTTTCTTACTTGATTTTGAGCCTCTTTAGTACTTAGTATTTCCAATTTCCATGGTTCATTTCTTGTAGATCTAAGTTTAATGCATTTTTGGATTTCTTAGGTTTTGATCTAGTAAACTTTGTTATCTTTAAGTTTTGATGGTTCCATATTGTAGAGAATTTTGTTCTGCCCCATTTTGACCTATGGAAGTTCAATTTTGGGCTTGGAATGAAGGATTTAGAGAGCTTGGAAGCAATGGTTTCCATGGTTCTGTCCTTAGAAAAGTTCAGAGAAGAATGACAGATCCTGGCCGCATGACAGACCTGACTGCATGAGTTTTCATACGGCAAGTCTTTTTGAGCCGCATAAGAGGATTCAGCCGCATGAAGAGTTTCGGCCGCATAAAGCTATCTCGCCGTTTGGATCATTTCAGCCGCATGAGCGCTTGACGTTCCTGGTCGTATAAGGACCCGAGTCCTATTTGGCCGCACGTGACTTAACTCTGGCCGCATAGAACTTTCCGTTCCCGACAACATGATTTTATTAGTTTCTTGACCACATGAACTCGTCCAGCCGTATATACATTTAAGTACATCTCAGCCGCATGGAGTTTTCCTTGGCCACATGGGCGCAAGGCTTTTCGAGCCGCATGGGACTTGCTAGCTCTCAGCCGCATGGAGCTTTCCTTGGCCGCATGGGCGCATGTTACCTGCAACCGCATGAGACTTACTCAGCCGCATGAGCTGCGTGTCTTCTCAGCCGCATGGCGCTGACCATTCTCAGCCGCATGAGCTGCATGACTTACCCTAGCTGCATAAGAGACCCTGACTTAATTAGCCGCATGAGACCCCTTTTGTTTCTTGCCGCATAAGACTTGCTAGCTTGGCAGCATGGAATCACCCTTGTCCAGCCGTATGTAACTTATTCATTCACGGCCGCATGGAACCCAAGTTTCACGAGCCGCATAAACTCCGGCTCTAATGCCTTTTGGTTGATTCTTGTCCTGAATTGACACTGATTGACATTGATTGATTGTCTTGACATTTATTACCATTAGTTGGCATCTTTACATTAATTTACATTGATTGTTATCTTGGCATTAATAAACAAGGATTGATATCTTAATTAAAATTAATTATTGATCATGCGTTCCTAGTTGGAACTAAGAGACTGGCTAGTCGTCTTATTGAATTGAATGAATGAGACACGTTCATATTAATTATGAACTATTGCAATCGACTGGCTAATCTTGAATATTGGCATACAGGCACATGTAGGCTTCAAATTATTTATTTATTTATTTTATTTAGTTATTTATTTACCTTACAAAAAATAGCATATGTACTTTATGGTCAAGGCATGATTACTCCGTGGTTAGTTTTGATTGTTGTATTACGCTATGTAAGACCTACAACCTGATCGCACTGGTATCGTTGTAGAGTTGTGCATATCGTACCCCGTACGAAAGTACTCATTTGAATGAACATTAACCACGGTATGGGACTTCATTCAACGTAGAGACTATTAAGTTAAATAAAATAATGATTGTATGGAGAGAATGGATTCCCGAGTTCTTAGATGGCAGCCCTCTTGGGACTAGTAGTGCCCGATAGGCCGGTTGGTCTCCACAGATACTGCAAATCTGTCACATGGACAGGGAGCGGTATCTGGTTATATTATCTATTGTATATTGTATATTGATGACGGGCGTCCCGTTAGGACTCATCTAATTCATGATTGGCACAATTGATTGATTGGATAAACTAGCCTTGCTTGCACATAGTAAGAACTTAGGAATTCTTAATTGCATAATCCCAGGATAACTTGGGACTCACAATAGCAAGCTGTAGTATTTGCATGGCCGTTTAAATTGATTTGTTTGTGTACTGTACCTACTCTGTGACCTAACTGAGACGATCGGAATATCAGGACATGACGGGTCAACTTCTGTCCTTGTTTGGTTGGGAGGTTGGTTCGAAGTGTCGTGATGTGATGTGAATCTCAGTAGTCAGCAGAGATCTATTTATTATGTTTTCTATTATTGGTTTTACTCCTCATATCGTGCTTCCTTGCGGTACTTGCTATTAGAGGTCTAACCTCTCTGGTTTTGCATGGCCAGATTTAGAGCCGGTTCTCGAGGATCCAGCTTACTTCTACCTCCAAGATGGTTAACACTAGAGGGATGATCGCAGGAGGACTCGAGTGGGTTTCTTACTTCACCACTCGTTTTGTGAATTACTTTATACTTCGCCGTTTGGCACCGACATGTTAGTCGGATTGTCTTGTACTTACTTTTTGCATAATTGTAACTAAGTCAGGCTACAGCTGATGACAATTGTGTATACTTACTACATCCTCTGGCTGTATTTTGTAAAGCCAGGTATCAAGAACATTTTGACTGAGCGTTTGGGACGCCTTACTGCTTTATCTCACATATTCTCTATTTCTGTTTCTTGTTTGAATGATTGAGACAATAGATGTGAAATGACCATAGTGAGACTCTTGTGTAGTATGCACCACATCGTCTTATTAGACAGTATTGATCGTATTATACGGTATTCATCTACCCGTAATACGTAGCTGGCTGAGTCATTCTCCCGCTCTCTAGTATTCTGGTTCTGGGGCGTGTCACCGTCGACACTAGAGAGTACGCCGACGGGGTGGAGACAGGGGCGGGGCCCAGGCTGGGGTAGCTGGAAGCTGGAAAGCGTACGGGCGACGTCCACGAGAGGGAGGAGATGGCGGCAGGCGACGACGCGACTGGAGGTACGGGCCACGAGATAGGAACGGCGAGGGGAGGAGACGCCAAGGAGGGAGGGGGTGCCGGCGACGCAGCGGGGGCGACTAAGGGAGGGAGCGCCGGAGGCGCTCCGACTCTGGGTCCACCGGAGGGGACGAGCTCTGCGAGGAAGGCAGGCGCAACCGAGGAGAGCGTCGGAGGACCGCCGGAAGGGGCGAGCCCGGCGCTCACGGGAGGCTACTGTAGGACAGGCGTTGCCAAGGAGGGTGGCGGCGGAGCAGCGGGTGGCGCCGGCGAGGATGGGGACGCAGTGGGCGGGGCAGCGCTCGGCGAAGAGCTGCTATGAGTCCGGTTGCGCCGGCGTCGCCTCGGACGACGGAGGGGATGAGGGGGGACGGAGTGGGAACCCCGCTGCAGGGATTCGACGAGGGGGGAGGGAGAAAAGACCGGCGGTGGCGGGGGCCGGCCATCCAGGGGAGGAGGGCTGGCCTCCGAGAGGGACGAATAGGTGGAAAGGCACTGTCGTCCCCGTCTGGCCGATCGGCCAGCCAATCCAAAAAATCTCGACCGACGGAGAGGCCAGGATGCCCGCATGATGCCCCGCTCATTTCCTCATATAATATATATATATATATATATATATATATATATATATATATATATATATATATATATAACGAACAGAAGTAAAAAAAAACCCTTGTCTCTTGGATCATTCACTAAGACAATATCTAAAAAATTGAATTATGAAATAAATTGGGTGGAGAAAAGGGGATTGCAAGAAGAAAAGGAAAAAAAACTTGTAGCTACAAATTCTAGAAAGAAAAGTTGGAGGGTGCCATACAAAATTTTTACTTAAACAAAATAATTTAAAAGTTTCAAACAAATAATTGAGGGTTTATATAATGAAATAATTTTATCATGCTCTTATATGAAGGAAAAAAATATAAGGACAGTTGGCACTGCACATGGGAGATGTCAGATATTGTAGAGTTTATTCTTCACAATGTGGTAGGGAGGGTTGAGAGTTGAGTTTATATTATTCAACAAAGTGCTCCCCACGAACATGAAATGTGAGAAACCTTTGACATATTGTATCGTATCGTGTCATATATATTGTATTATATAGGTGTCATATATTGTATTATAGTATTATATAGGTGTCATATATTATATTTATATAGGTTAAAGAAATGGTTCGATGATCATGGGGTGATATGACATATTGTTACGTAAATTGTTTCTAACATACGGTGTTGGAACCGGGGCACAATTTTCGATGGAAAACTTTAGAAAATAAAATAATTATAAAAACAGCGTTCCAACGCAACGCTTCAAGGAATGTGCACAACAGAGATTCTAAGAGGATTTTGGAATTCGAAAATCTAAAAAGATTTCGTAAACGTAGCAAACGATAGTAGTACGAAGATACTAATCGAGTTGCTAAAGGCAGCTGTGATGACCATAGTTCGTATTACGTATTTTAGAATATGTGTACGTATCTGACTTGTATTGCATGTCTCCTGGCTTGGTTCGGCTTATTTGGATTGGCTTGGTTCAGCTTGGGTTGCTTATTGGTTCATTATGAACCAAGGAGAGAACCCTTACCTACCACCACCATCCCTATTTATTAACCCAACACTCTTTCTCTCTCCTCATTCACTCTTTTTCTTCCTCACCATTACTCTCCACCTACACCGAAGAGCCCTAGGCAAGTGCAACTTGATTCATGATGGATCTCAAGTTTTGTTGTTCCATTCCCTTCTTTACATAATTATAAGCCTCTTTAGAACTTGGAGTTTTCGATTTTATGGATAGATTCTTCTAGATCTACATTATAACTTTGGGGTTACATGAGTTCATAGAGTTTTTCTTGGTTTTGATCTACTAAAACTTGTTATTTTCGAAAACCAATAGTTCCATGAGCAAGAGCACGAAATTTCGTGTGAATTTGATTTTTGATTCACCTCATTTCGAGTTAAAATGAAGTTTTTACGACCAAAACAAGTTTTCTGAATTTTTATGTCGGCTGAGTGAAATTTTACGCTGGATGGCATCCAGAATGTAAGATTTTATGCTAGGAACCCTGATATTGCGTATTTTATGCTGGATGGCATCCAGAATGTAAAATATTACACAGGGAACCCTGATATTGTATATTTTACGCTGGATGGCATCTAGAATGTAAGATTTTATGCTGGGAACCCTGATATTGCGTATTTTACGCTGGATGGCATCCAGAATGTAAGATTTTACGCTGAAAACCCTGATATTGCATATTTTTACGCTGGATGGCATCCAGAATGTAAGATTTTATGTTGGGAACCCTAATATTGTGTATTTTACGCTGGATGGTGCCCAGAATGTAAAATTTTATGCTAGAACCCTCCCTTTTTGTGTATTTTACGTAGAATTGAATTTTTGGCGTAAAAAGTGCACAAAATGACTGTTTTTGCCTGTTTAAGTTGTTTTGTAGCTAGAATCTTGAAAGACTCAAAACATGAAAGTTGTAGATCTTTTCCTTGGCTTCAAGAATATGTCACTAGTTATTTTATGCAAGTTTATCTCATTCATGATAATGTAAGAATAGAACACGATAGTGGCCCATTGTGGCGCACTCTTGACAAGTAAACTGACATGATATATCTTGACATGCTGTTATAACAGCTAGCCTGACATGACAAGTATGAAAGACCTGGACACCGTGGGCGATTGTATTTGTACAAATAAACTGGTACTGTCTTGCATCATGTCTAGGATGGGGATCCCTGAGTACCACGGTCAGGGGTGCCTAATGAAATTGACTAAGGCTAATAAACTAGAATAATTCAGTAGACATGAAGAGATTCCCAGCTATAGGCAATCCCGTTATCTGGACGCATTAATTGGACTTGTAGCCTACCGACGAGTAGGGCACATTTCCAGCACACAGTCACGTGTTGCATTCATCATAAACAGACATTCGACCCGGATAACCAGATGGTCTGCAGGACTTGTGGTTGTTGGGATAATCTCATTGCATCTTGCTAATAACTAGGCATGTGATAACCCTAGTTAGTTAAAAGTATCAAGCCGTACTCTTGATTGGCCGTGATTGATTGGATGGAGTTTATTCCAGCTTAGTCTTATCCTGATCCAGTGCAAGATTGTGACATGACATGCTTATTGATGCTTGCCTTAACAATAACGATCGGGGGTCCAGTTCTGTTCAGGCGAAGGATTACAACCCCGGTCCTTGTTTGGTTTAAGGGTTGTAACCTAGCTCCCGGAGCAGTTCTATGTCCTCTCTTCATTTATTGTCTTATTGTAACCCCATACCATATTCGTCATGTTTTACCTTACCTTAATACCATGATTATTTATATTGGCCTTAGCAATAAAGATCGGGGGTCCAGTTCTGTTTAGGCGAAGAGTTACAACCCTGGTCCTTGTTTGGTTTAAGGGTTGTAACCTGGCTCCCGGAGCAGTTCTGTGTCCTCTCTTCGTTTATTGTCTTCACTGTACCAATAGTATTTGAGACGGGTTTCTATTCAAGTGAAGGGCTGCAATCCCGGTCCTTGTTTGGTTTAAGGGTTGTGACCTGGCTACTTGAATTATTTCCTCGTACCCAGTTTACTGTTGTTATCTCTATTATTAGCAGTTCTTTATTTATTATCTTTAATATTCTATTGTGATATACTGGTTTTAATTTCTAAGTGAAGCCTCCTTTGTGGCACTTGCTCTTTCTGGGTCTGACCCAGCTGGTTTTGTGTGGCCAGATATCGGAGCAGCACCAGAGGATCCACCTGTTTTCCAGCCAGATGGTGACCACCAGGCGTAACCCTGGCAACGAGTGGATTTCTTTTTGTCCTCCCACTTTATTGTAAAAATTATTCTTTTGAGGCATTTAGCCGACGAGCACGTGTTAGCTCGTATTGTATCTTATTTACTGTCTGCCTGCGGGCTGTAACATGATCGACAGATCATAGGGTTGATCATGTACGACTGAACTCTTGCTAGTCTTGATATTTTGTGCGACTAGCTTCATGATCATCCAATATGTAATGTATGGGACACCTTGCTATTATATATTTGGTGTTCTAACATCGTGTAACTATTATTGCTTGCTTGAGATTGAGACAATAGGCTTGTTCATGAACATAGGAGACTGTTGGCTTGTAGTTAAACCCTCATGTATCTAGACAGCCATGACCGTATAGCGAGGTGGGTTGCACTTCAATATACGTAGCTGGCTATGTACGCCCCCGCTCTCCAGTATTCTGGTTTTGGGGCGTTACAGCAGCGAAGATGACTGGCAAAATATGGAAAAAGATGGCCTGCTGGGGTATCAAAAACACCAGTGCTCAAAGCTAGATCCGCCCACATGGTCAGCTTCCAGGAACCAGTAAGTTCGAACGAACTCTGAAACGCTTTAGTAATCTGCTCTAAGACGGACTGCTCGGAAAGATAAGGATATAACTCCAGTTGTGCGAGCAGGAACAAGGTGCGCAGCAGCAGCTCGCTCTTCTCTCTCTGGAAATCTTTTTTCTGAAGTATAAGAAGTATATATAGAGAGAAGAGAGGCTCTGATTATATAACCACTGTTGTAACCGCCCAGATCCGAGATGTACGCAACGACTTGATGTCAGATCCAAAATTTCAGGATCAGTTATCGAATGTTACGAATTAGTCAGAACGTGGACAGCCACAGTCTGCGTGTGTTGCGCCTATTGAATGGATTGTACGTGCTCCATCAGCACAAACAGCGTATACTGTGCATGCGACATACACGACGCAACCAGCGCAACCTAATCGAGCTGGCACAACTGGCGCAATCAGCGCGCCTGTGCACCCGTGCACCTGCGCAAACGCATACCCCGTGCAACCCAGCGTACCTGCGCACTCGTGCACCCTGCACAATCGTGCAACTGTGCAACCGCACAACTGCGCACCCGTGCACCCTACGCAGCCGAGCAACGGCGCACCCGCGCACCCTGCGTAATCGAGCAACCGTGCAATCGTGCACCCGCACAACCTGGGCGCAACCTGGATGCACACCAGGGCAGTGCAACTGGGCCGCGTAACCTGGGCGCGCAACGTGGCTGCGCAAGTGTTTCGCGCAACGTGGCCGCGTAAGTGTTTTGCACAACGAGCGCAACTTAAGCGCACTATGCGCCTAACGACGATGCTGACGTGCTAAGTGCAAAATGCACCAACAAAATAGCGCATTACGCCTCATGAGCCCATGAGCCCGAGTCCGAGTCCGAGTCCGAGTCCGAGTCGCTAAGCCCCTACAGGGCTTAGCCCTATTGGAAATTAATTTTCCAAGAGCAAAAAGCATAAATACTTTACTTGGAGACTTATCCTTACCTCCTAGTAATATCATCCACATGGTTCCCTCCTTAGAGTCACCACCCCATATGCATATCCCAATAACACATACAAGTATATATGTTGAGATAACTCATGGTGCACTTTCCGTTTGGGACTAAACTTTACTAGGCATGTTGAGAGCAAGCTCTCTTCATGTCAAGGAGCAAGAGCACCAACAATCTCCCACATATCTCAACATATATATGTGTCTAGGATGGAGCATTCCCCACAGTAACTGTCCATTTTGCATTAGGATAGATGTCACTGACGACTTAAATTTTCTCGCATGGGTTGAATAACAATGTGATACAAGAATGGACTATGTCTTAAATTCTGCACCACAATTATAATTTTTTCCACTCACAAAGTGTAGTTATAGGTGCTTCTGGCTGCACATTAAAGGCCCTGTGCCAGCCTGGTTTCAGTGTACAATTTTAGGTGTCTACAAGTTTACCCTCAAGAGACGGCCTGATATCTCTTTCCATACACTATAGGTAAGTTCTTTATTAAAGAGATATGGCATGAAGCCTTGCGCTTCCTTACGGTGCTACGACGCTATGACATGGCCTAAAGCGAGGCATTAGCCCTATCCGGAAACCTCATCATAGTGTCATACTACTGCAGCATGAGGTCACAGCCTCTTTGTAGTGCCATTCTACCCAGCATGAAGCCTAAGGCTTCATTGCGGTGTTACTCAGCAACGAAATGGCTTGCAAGGCTGAGGCTTTACCCCTACCCGGATACCTCATCGTAGTATCGTGCCACTATAACATGGGGTCACCCTCCCCTTTGTAGTACTGTCTACAACTCGTTAATTTCATCATACAACATAGGCTACCTGCCTATTTGTGGTGCTATATGCCGCTATGACTTGGCTTGCAAAGCCTAGGCATTACCCCTACCTGGGAACCTCGTAGTGGAGTCATCCTACTGTAGGATGGAGTTTCACTCCTTGTAGTGCTGTGCTACCGTGCTGTCATATCCTATATTTTTTCCAAAATATGTATACGACCGTATTCGATATTTATGGTAATTTTAAAATTTTATTTTTATTTAAATTTTATTTTAATTCTTGGATCTTGATTTGGTCAGGATTGTTGAGGCCTGGAACTTGGTTATTATCACCGACGGTATCGTTTAATGAAATTTACATTGTTAGCTTCATTATAGGATTTTTCTATTATTATTGTTATCACCATTTTTATTATTTATTAATAATCCCTATATCTACCCCCCCCCCAAAGAAAACCCTAACCCAAACCCTCACTCCCTTCTCTCACTCAGCCCCCCAATTCTCTCTCTCTTCACTCTCTCTCTCTTCCGACCACACACTCATCCCCAGCCCCACTCTCTCAAGCTCTCCTTCTCCTCCCTCTCGGCCTCCTCCCCATGGCCGTGGCCGCCACCATCTTCCACCACTGCCATCGCCTACGCCACCATCTTCCACCACTGCCACCACCTACGCCACTATCACCACCACTTCGGCCGCCATGGCCGGCACCTCCATCCGCCACCCTCGTCGTGGTCGTCCACGTCTCCAGCCCTCACCATCGCCTCCATGGCTCCCATGGTCGTCTACCACCACTCCCAGCTCCCCTTTTCCTTCTTCGTCCTCCGGCCGTCTAGAGCGTCGCGCCCCCGCGGGTCGTCTCCAGCATCGCCGCCGAACTTTTTTGCCTCCCCCTCTTCTTTCCTTCGGCGACCAATGTCATCGTGACTTGGGTGCCGCTGCCATCACCTTCCTGGTAACCGCTTCCCTCTCTCCCCGTCTCCTCCGCTGGCGGCCGACTCGCCGCACCTGGCCGATCTTCTCCCAGCTCCTCCGCCCCTTCCTCTTCTCTTCTCTCCGACGAGCAGCCGCCACGCACGGGGACATCACCGCCTCGAGCGACGGGATGCCCCTGGACCCTGTGCTGCTCGAGCAGCGTGCTGGCCTTGGGTTGTGTGCTCCTCGAGCTGCGTGTCTCGGTGCACGTGCAGCCTTGAGCAGTGTGCTGCTCGGTCCGTGTGCTATCTCGATTAACGCGTCCCATTTTACGTGCACTTTTGGTGTGCGTGTGAGCCTCGGGACGCGTGCTGCTTTGACTTTTGTGTAGCCTAGATTTGTGTGCTGCCTTGGGTAGCGGGACGCCTCGAGCCCCGTACTGCCTCAGGTACCGTGCCATCTTGATTTACGTGTTAACTCATTTTTTGTGTCCCGACCTTCGTGTCCATCTCATTTTTTGTGTAGTTCTGATTTACATACCCGTATCGATTTGCATGCCGTCTCGGTTGCTTGCCACTTTGGACTCCGTTTTGCATTGATTTGTGTGCACACATCGATTTGCGTACCGTATTGAATTGCGTGCTTCCTTGAGTCTTGTACCATCTCGATTTACGTGCATGTTGTGTCTCTTGTTCGTTTCGATCTTTGTGTCATCTCGATTCTCGTGCACGTCTCGATGTACGTACGTATCTCGATTTGCATGTCCGTATCGATCCGCGTGCCTCAGTTTCTGTGCTAGATCCCTACACTACTTGTGGGAGCTATACAGTATAGCCTTCTGCCATCCTTGTGCTTCTTTTTATTATTTTATTATTTAATTCTAATGGTTGTTTATTTTTTGTTCTGAGAACCTCGATTGGCGTGCAAGCTTGGATCATGATTGCCGAAGACTTGCTTACCTAACCGAGCCCTCTAGGCAAGTATCCCTTGCTCATCGACGACTCTTGCCCTCTCTCCTGTAATTTATTGTATTTAATTCATTTGTAATTGGAAATGTATAACCATGCTTAGTGTAGCTTAGCAGTAGAACTGCCACGATGATAACCTGGGATAGTTTGGTTCGATATCGGTTTATGACCGTATCGGACAACTCGGACGGGTCATCCACACCTACCAGGACACGAGCACGATCACATGTATGGATTGTCCCCATATGCCCCGTGTCCGACTTACGGTCAGGTAACGGCTATGGCTAACTATGTCTGCGAATCTGCTTGTGGCTTGGATTATGACTGTGGGTCTTGATGCGTCCTGTGTGGCGGTTCTTGTTGAATGTGTTGGCTTGGCGCCCAGTACGCATCATAGTGCTGCTGGAGGCCGAGACTTAGTGTGCTCGGCTATGGTTTGGTTTCCAGTACGCATTGTAACGCTGCTGAAAGTTGAGGCTTAGTGTTCTCAGCCTGCGATTCTGCGGTAGGTTATGCCGGCTGGATTTAGCCCCAATTCGCTGGGTGCTCCCGTCCAGAATACAAAGAAGATTCTGCCAAATTTTTTCAGAATTTCCGGTCGGGAATTTGGTTCGAAGATTTGGACAGAACCATTCCTTGGGTTTGCTGAACTAGATTTGTGCAGATTTAGTTTGACCTGATTCCAGTACCTGCTAGGTAGACTCATGACTAGATTAGTCGCCTAGTTACTTGACATGTCTTGTCCGTCGGATAGCGTAAGAAGCACGGTTCAACTCGGGAGACGGTCTGCAACCCTGGTCCTTGTTTGGTTTAATGGTTGTGGATCTGCTTCAGAGCGGTTCATGCAACCCTTGCCATTTTTCGGCGACATAGTTAATAGACTCTTGTCCCCCCGACATTCTTTCTAGGAATTATCCTTGTTTAGCCAGTTAGGACTGATAGTTGTCCTATGTATCAGGATTTGTGATTTTTGGATATGTCTGAGGATTGAGTATTATAGAGAGTATGATCTCGAGATATTGATTGATAGACCCACGTGGATTCTTGGATAGTGTTGCTATTTTTTTGATGATGTTCTAATTTGATCATATATGCTATGTATATTCTTGGATTTTGATGACTGTGCGAATATTTTACGGAACGAGAAGAATATCGAGGGTATCATTATATAATTTTTACTCGACTTCCCAAACGTCCAAAACCTGGTTTGTTTGCTGTATCTTGGTAGTGGTGAGACTTGTTTGCTGATAGCTTGTGATCATTGATTCAAAGGATTCTTGTGAGCCAAAGGGCCTAGCATTGTTTATAGTGATGAGCTTGGTATTTGGTGGTTGTCTTTCTTGACGTAATATTCACTCCATCGTGGATGTAAGACTCCTGATAGATTGATCCGGTGGATAGACCGACTTGATGAATAGAGCTGTAGGCTCCCTTGTATACTTGATGAGATATTATAGTAGATATTCTGATCTTGTACTTGACTTGATATCCATGCCACGATATTGGCAGATGACTTCTTGTGACTGACAAATTTGTCCTTGCTCTTGACATGATTACTTGTATCCGTACTATAAGTCCAGCTTACCCTTTGAGGTACTAGCCCTGACTTTGCACTGCGGTGCTCCTTGTCTACTGGCAAATTGAGGTGCTACTTCCATAATTATATGGCATTGCGATGACATCTTGATATTCTAGTGGGTATCTGGTAGGTGGCCTATAGTCTTAGCGTGGTCAGGATTGCTTGCTTGCTTGTTGCATGACACTAAGGAGGATCACAACTGAGACTATAGGTGCCGAGGTTGATTCTTACTTAGCGTTCTCGTACTGAGGTACGACATCTAGGAGGATGATCATGTGACCACGACATGTGATTCCGAATAAATGTTTGGTTAATCTAGGCAACTTAAACTGGTAGAAGCATTGGGAGGGAACGTAATCTCGAGATCGCGCAGTACTAGCCGCTTCCCAGACATCTAGTCATGGAGGGCAGGCTGGACGCTACGGATAGTGTTATCGTCCGCATTAGAGGATGGTAGTATCCGGCTACTTTACTGTAGTGCCCCGTCCCTACATTGTGCCCCATTTTCGTCCACGGGGTACGCGAGAAAGGAACACTGTCGCTATCGATTCGGTGGGGACCGATAGGTCGGAATCGGCCGAGTCGATCGAACGGGAACGATTGAATTAAGATCCATTCCACATTACGGAATGGCTTCTTCGGAACCAAGTCCCATATTCAGCGGGTTGCGCCTCGAGGATTGGCTCGACGGTTGAGTCGGGAGAGCCTCCCGTTGCTCTGATTTTCATGCCACACTTGATTTGGCTTTGGCTTTGGTTTTCTTGAATGCGTTTTTGCGAATATTTTCGATGAGTTTTCGTGACTTGCGTTTTCGAGCTTCGCATTCATATCGAAATTCCTTGAATTACATAGTGTTCTAATCAGTTGCTTATGCGATGCTGGTGATCGTGTAGGCGACGTCAGCGCAGCCAATCGGTCGCTCGCTTGAATCAAGTCTAAGGCGAGTGGCTGACCTCCTTCGCCTCGTCCATCTACTTCAAAATCAATATGAAGTGAATGAATTCTTGTCATAATAGTGTAGAATCAAAGAAATCGCAGCATATTTTAAGACTGCAAAATGGTCATTAGATAACTTGTCGACAAGGTGTAGTTTCCTCGAACGGTTGCCTAGGCCAAGGGACCGATTCGGCCCGGGAGGAACGAGTATAGCAAGCGCCAGCCTTACATCGGCATGGGTTATTCGGAAACTTTCGCACAGGGCTCGCTACCCGTTGCGAAAGGGTCTCGTCTAACCCAGCTATAGTCTGTGTTAGCTTGACATTGCCAGTGGCCTTCACACCCTTCACTGCTTAACTAACGCACGTGACACAGGATTAGTATGATATCTGCTTAATGTTTTCAAATTCATATGCTTGCCTCGAAACATGTTGACATACAAATTGATCAGGATGGTTAGAAAGATCACATAAATAGCTAGCTAACACGTTTAAAAAACTGCTTGAATCAAATGCAGAGATTGGATTTTAATTAGTCATTCCCAAGTACATGTGATCGTACTGATCCTCGCTCTTGCTGGTCCCACGAATCAGGAAGGACGCGCCAACTAGCTCGGCGACGTTCGTGAGTTTTGAAGCTTCGGCCACGCGTCAAAGACTTTCCCCCGTAACTCCAAGTTTCAAGGCTCAACTGTCTAAGAGAAGATGGCTCAGCGTCCCTCCATTCTAGGTCACTTGGATATTCTGTTGTAAATTGAGGGATGTGTACAATGTATGGAACGACTATCTCATCGGCACTCTTTTGTAACCGAGTCATATTGTAGCCCGTGCGGCATGAGTCCTGTACTGGAGTTTGTAAATGATGTTCATTATCAATAAAGATCAAAGTTTTCTTAATATGTGATTCAATTTGTCTGCTTATTCTCTTAGATCTCATGTCTCGGATTACCTTATGGCCATGCCTTGTGCAATCGTAAATTAGGTTCGCACGGCATCACGCCCGGGGGACGACTATCGATTCGACTGAATCGAGGGTGACATAATGGTATCAGAGCACGGCTTTACGTCCTTGGCCTCCAGTGTTGAGTTTATAGTCTCAAACCGTTGACCTCGTGTCGATGAGATAAGTTGTTCCATACGCTGAACGCAGGACATTTTTTGAAATTAACGAGAGTTGTCTTTCTTTTCCCTACAGTTACGGGAGCTCGGGCAGAGGACGAGACGAGCGCTTCTAGCGGCTCCAGTACTTCCAAACCCAAGTATTCCGTCAACCCAACGGGGATGACGCCTAACGTAGCCGGTCCTTCCGGCGACTCGATGCAACGGATGCTGCAGATGCACGAAATGCAGCAACGTCAAAATGAGCTCCATCGTCAGCAGGCAGAGGCTCGTCAGGTCCAGTTCGAGAATCGGTTCGAGACTCAATTAAAGCTACAGTAGCAGTAGCTGAATACACTCTAACAAATAGTGCAATCGGTCGTAGGCAACAACAATTCAACGATGACGCCTGCCGTGACCGAGCCTGCAGTTCGATCCAACGAAGCTGAACTGGAGGCGCCCGTGCTCTCACCTGTGGTACCGAGAAGTTCTAACTTCGACGTGTCAAAATTCACAAAAAGCTGCCGCTCTTCCTTCAACGGCACAGAAGATTCCTCCGTGGCGATCGACTGGTTGGAGGAGCTGGAAGACAAGTTCGAGCTTCTGGGTGTCGAAGACTCGAAGAAAGTCGCGTGTGCACAACTTCTACTTCGAATGAGCGCGCACGATTGGTAGGCCGTGCAGAAGCGGGCAATTCGACATGAACATGGGACATCGGCGATCTCATGGGCCACATTCAGAAATGCGTTCGAGACCGAATATCTTTCTGCAGCCGTGCGATAGGAGAAAGAAAGTAAATTTATGCAGTTGAGGCAAGAAAATATGACTATACGACAGTATACGGCTGAATTCAACAAACTAGCCAAATTTGGTGGAGCCTATCTACCTACCACTACAAGTCGAGCTTGACGATTCGAAGTGGGCCTGCGTTCCACTATCCGTGCTCACGTTGCGGTGCCTGAATACAAAACTATGGGTGAGGCACTCAACCATGCCCTCTGTCTGGAGTCAGAGTATCCTCCTGCTACTACTGGCACTGTTCACTTTAATAACAAATGCCATAGTAATACGGAAGGCAACAACGCGCACAAGCGTCAAAATTGCAGCAATGGAGGTGGCAACCAGACGAAGGATCGAATAGTTTACAATTTCTGCCACAAAGAGGGGGACATGGCCAATGAGTGCCGATTGAAGAACGGAGCATGCTTCGGGTGCGGCCGAATGGATCATATTGCACGCAACTGTCCGTAGAAGTCGAACCAACGCCCTCAACAACATCAACAGAACCGAGGCTAAGAACCTCGGGCTCCACAGACCGTACCACAAAATGGCCAGGACCGTCGCCCCAATGCTCCGGGCCGCATCTATGCCATGACTCGAGATGAAGCGTTCCCATCTGACACAGTCATAATAGGTATAGTTCAATTCAATAATAAACCTGCTCTTGTATTGTTTGATTCAGGTGCCACGCATAGTTTTATATCGACGGACTTCACCGCCGAGCACAAATTTCCTTTGACACCGCTGTGCCTCGATCTTACTGTAACGTACCGTCGGGCATGCCACTACTTGAAAATTTAGTCTACGGAGACGGAATCATCTGTATAGGTGGTCAAAAGATCAGTCTTGATGCGATAGTTCTAGGTATTAAGGACTACGACATCATTCTGGGGATGGATTGGCTCGGTCCGTACAACGCAACCATATACTGTGCGAAAAAGAGGGTCACATTCCGTATACCTGTAGTACCTGAATTCTGCTACTCGTGTGGCGAGGGTCGCGTGCCGACCTACATGGTGATCTCCGGAATATCTGCTCGACGGATGCTGCATTCCGGGTGCGAAGACTATCTAGAGTCCGTTCGAGACATTGTCACGCCCCAGTACCGAAATACGGAGACGGACTAGGCCAGCTACTCCATATGAGGTACGTAACGTCATACGGCGATCGTGGCTGTCGAGAGACTAGAGGGTACGTGCTACAATCAAGTCTCCTATGGTTCCACAGAGTTCTATGTCTCAATCAATCAAGTCACATCAACAATTAAATGAACATTAAAGATAAAGCAGTAAGGCGTCCCCGACGCTTCATCAAAATGGTCATGAGAGACTAGCTTTATAGTTTAGCTATCTCAGAGAGTCAGAAGTACAAAATTATACACAGCTGCAGTCTGTTTAATTACAATTATATACTGACACAAAATATCGAGTAATCCGGCTAACAGGTGCCGGTGGCTAAACGCCGCAAAAAGTATAAGCAGGAGTGGTGGAGAAGAAACCCACTCGAGTCCCCGAACCGCCATGCTCCTAGTATGCACCATGGATGTCAGGAAGGAAGATCGTATCCTCCGGCTCTGCTACAAGATCTGGCCAAACAAAACTAGCGGGGTCAGTCCCGAATAGCAAGTACCGCCAAAGGGGCACAAAAGTTAAGATTAAAAACCCAGTTAATAGAATGATTGATAATAGTAATACTTATGCTACTATTATAGGGTAGCGCACATCCTCGAACCCATATGGCACCCTTATAACCAAACAAGGACAAAAGGTGCCGCATGGAGTCGGGACGTGTCGTACTCTATAACTTTCACATAAGTTAAAAGGTATAAACAATAAAATCCCCTGATCGTGACTTCGGTCGATGGCCTATCGCAGCACAATAACCAACCCAACAATCAAACAAGAACATGGGTTGGATCATGTACCATGATAGACCATGTTCCTCAGTCATTCACAGAGTAGCACTTCACAACCGGAATAAGTCTTTCGTTCATAACTTCGGTCCACAGCCTATCATAGTACGATAACCAACGCAACAATCAAACAAGAACATGGGTTGGATCACGTACCATGACAGTTCGCTTCCCTCAGTTATTCCCGGAAGGTAATAGGATACTAGCAAGTCATTTTCACGGCCAATCAAGTCTACGAGTTTCTAGTGGGACGAGGTTATCCTCGCGTCATGTTATTTAGAAAATCCTCAGATCGTATCTTTCCAGCAAGGCTAGCCAACCCAGGGGTTCGCGTAGACAGGTATGATTGAGCACAGGTCCCTCGTAAGGCCACCTTGCTAAAACATATAATATATAGCAGGAATTAATCGGATACAGTCATCCACTCGTTGCAGATGACACAGTATCCGTGGAGACCAGTCGGCGCGTCGAGACAATATCTCAAGGCGGCTGGTGTAACACTATCTCGGGAATTTGCCCTCCCCATGCATCTAGTATGTTTAGTTGCCTAATTTAACCCTAGGTGAAATCTTGGACTCACATGCTGTGGCCTGCATGATTATCCTCCTAAAGTCGTACTTTAATACGAGTACCCCAAAGAGGATCCATGTCAATCAGTATGTCAACATGTGCTACCCTCCTTAGTGTAGTGCATCATTGTAAATATGCCATGTGGAGTTACGAGTCATTTGTCGAGCATGAACAAGAACTGGGACATTCAGGTATATGTATCGGGTAGGAATACTTTGTTCTCCGGGGTCACATTAGTGCTTATATCATACTCGGGACAAAAGGCGTAAGGATATAAAATGGGCATATAATATCTGATAAAATATCAAAAGCGTACGCACAAAGCACGCACGCTCAAGGGGAGCTGCGTACGTGAAAAGTCACGCAGACTCAAGGGGGAGAGCTGCGTGAAAAGTCACGCAGGCTCAGGGGGAGAGCTGCGTGAAAAGTCACACAGGCTCAGGGGGAGAGCTGCGTGAAAAGTCACGCAGGCTCAGGGGGAGAGCTGCGTGAAAAGTCACGCATGCTCAGGGGAGAGCTGCGTGAAAAGTCACGCAGGCTCAGGGGAGAGCTGCGTGAAAAGTCACGCAGGCTCAAGGGAGAGAGCTGCGTGAAAAGTCACGCAGGCTCAGGGGGAGAGCTGCGTGAAAAGTCACGCAGGCTCAGGGGGAGAGCTGCGTGAAAAGTCACGCAGGCTCAGGGGGAGAGCTGCGTGAAAAGTCACGCAGGCTCAGGGGGAGAGCTGCGTGAAAAGTCACGCAGGCTCAGGGGAGAGCTGCGTGAAAAGCCACGCAGGCTCAGGAAAGAGCTGCGTGAAAAGTCATGCAGGCTCAAGGGGGATAGCTGCGTGAAAAGTCACGCAGGCTCAGGAGGAGAGCTGCGTGAAAAGTCACGCAGGCTCAAGGGGGAGAGCTGCGTGAAAAGTCACGCAGGCTCAGGGGAGAGCTGCGTGAAAAGTCACGCAGGCTCAAGGGGGAGAGCTGCGTGAAAAGTCACGCAGACTCAGGGGAGACCGATTCCAACAGGAAGCGTGCTCAAACAGGAGCACACTGCTCACTGTCTTCTCCAAATAGCAAGAACACCATGGTTAATCCCCAAACTTCAAAACATCACAACTTGGCCATCCGGACTCCAAATCCGGATTTCCAAAGTTCCATCTTGGGTGAAATTGAATTCTCTTCCACATAGAAGTATCAAAACCCACAAAACCCTAACGAAAATAGATCAAGACCAAGGAAATCCAAAAATGATTAAAACTTAGATCTACAAAAATCAAAGCTTCAAAATGAAAATTTCCAAGTTCTAAACTAGTATAGATTGAGGAGAAGAACATGTTTTGGCAAATAGTTTTGTAAGAAATCATTGACAAAATTATGGATCCATCTCTTGAGCAAGTTGGTACTTGCCTTGGTTGGTGGAGGAAATAAATGAGAGGAAGTAAATGAGAGGAGAGAGATTGAGATGAGTTATATATAAAGATCTTGGACCCATGGGTTCATGATGAACCAAAGGGTTCATGATGAACCATTGGTGAACCAAGAATAGGTTACCCAAATAAGCCCAAACTGTAGGCCCAAATGCAGAAAATAAATTAGGAAATAATATTTTGTCGAATATTTTTGGGAAATGCATGAAGAAATACTGCATAATAAATATCGTATAAATTTAAGGTAAATATAATTTATGGGTTTACGTATTAAAATACGTATTCCAGGATTGGGGAGTGACATCTCTACCCTTCTTAGAAAAATTCCGTCCTCGAAATTCCAGCTAAGACAGGATAGTGAAATCAGGGCAAGCAAGGCACAATCATATACAAGTTAACTATCATAGCAGTTATTATCATACGTCACAAAGTGCAAAACAAGCAGGTGCAGATAAACATGGAATCCTGTCAATAAGGTGCAAAAATATACCTTATTAGTCAAACAAATACGGATACCGAGATCTGATCTCGTCCTCACGCTCCCAGGTTGACTCTTCCGAAGAGTGATGGTTCCAAGAAATACGGACAAGGCTTATCGTCTGATTCTTGAGTACCTTCTCTCGCCGGTCTAAAATAGATACGGGTTGTTCCTCGTAAGTTAGGTCGGTACCAATGACTAACTCAGAATGATCGAGGACATGACTCGAATCCGGGACGTACCCACGTAATTGGGACACATGAAACACATCATGTATGCCAGTCAACGAAGGCGGAAGGGCAAGTCGATAAGCCACATCACCTACCCGAGCGAGAATCTTAAAAGAACCAATGTATCTTGGACTAAGCTTTCCTCGGGTTCCAAATCTGATGATACCCCGAGTAGGCGAAATCCGCAGAAATACTTGGTCGCCAACTCTGAACTCTAGAGGCCTACGATGCTGATCTGCCCAATGACGATGTCGGTCCTGTGCAACTTGAAGGTGCTCTCTGACCAACTTAACTATCTCCATAGTCTGCGTGATCATCTCTGGTCCCAACAACTTCCGTTCTCCGACGTTATCCCATGCCAAAGGGGACCTGCACTTCCTTCCGTACAATGCTTCGAACGGGGCCATCTGAATGCTAGCCTGATAGCTGTTATTATAGGAAAACTCCACTAGATGAAGGTGATCCTCCCTAGAACCGCCAAAATCCAAGGTACATGCCCGTAGCATATCTTCTAACGTCTGAATGGTTCTTTCTGATTGCCCGTCAGTTTGTGGATGATAAGCAGTACTGAATCTTAACTTGGTTCCCAAACTTTGGTGTAAGCTCCGCCAAAAATGGGAAGTAAACCGCGTATCCCGATCTGATATTATACTAACTGGAACACCGTGCTGCCTTACTATCTGCTTCATGTACATTTCTGCTAACTGCTCAGTCGTCTGTCCAACTCGGAAGGGAAGGAAATGAGCGACCTTTGTGAGTCGATCTACTATTACCCAGACTGTATTCTTACCAGTCGGGGATCTAGGTAAACCAGTCACAAAATCTATCGTGATGTGCTCCTATTTCCATTCTGGGATAGGAAGCGGCTGTAGCAACCCTGCTGGTCTCTGCTGCTCGGCTTTCACATGCTGACATACCAGACACTTGGATACAAATCTCGCTATCTCTTTTTTCATGTTATTCCACCAAAAGTACTGCCTGATATCTCGATACATCTTCGTTCTTCCTGGATGAATAGAGTAAATAGAACTATGAGCTTCGGACATAACTTCTTGCCGAAGTCTCCACTCGGTACACAGAGTCTGTTTCTAAATCTGAGTGTACCATCTTCATGAATCACTAACTCCTTCCTACGGCCTGATTCATACTCCGACCGCAACTTCTGAATCTGTAGATCTCCTGCTTGTGCTGCCCTTATCCTCTCTACTAAAGTTGACTGAACTTGTATACTGGTCATTCTCCCTATATCCCTTGGCAAAACTACTTCGACTCCCATACTCTGAAGGTCTTCTAAAATATGCTTCTACGAGGTCAAGATATAGGCACTGCCTCTCCTACTCAGTGCATCTGCAACTATATTCGCCTTGCCTGGATGATACTGAAGATTTAAGTCAAAATTCTTCAGTAGTTCTAACCATCTTCTTTGCCTCATGTTCAAATCTCGCTGCGTGAATACGTATTTCAAACTCTTATGATCAGTATAGATCTCTACCCGATCTCCGTATAAATAATGCCTCCACAACTTGAGTGAAAACACCCCAGCTGCTAACTCCAAATCGTGAGTCGGGTAATTCTTCTCATGGTCTCGAAGCTGTCGAGACGCATATGCTATCACCTTTCCGTGATGCATCAATACACATCCAAGACCCTTCCCAGATGCGTCATAATATACTGTAAAGCCTCCCGCTCCTATTGGAAGCGTCAAGATCGGGGCTGAGATCAATCTCTTCTTCAATTCTTCAAATGATGCCTGACAGCTAGCTGACCAAACAAACTCTACGTCCTTGTGCGTCAAACGCGTTAAGGGTGCAGAGATCTTGGCAAAGTCCGCCACGAACCTTCTGTAGTAACCAGCTAATCCTAAGAAACTTTGCACTTCTGCAACCGTTCTCGGGACTGGCCAATGCTCTACGGCCTCAATCTTCTTCGGATCCACTGACACTCCTGCCCCAGAAATTACATGCCCCAGGAACGAAATATGATCTAACCAGAATTCACACTTGTCGAGCTTCGCATAAAGTTGATGCTCCCTCAATGTCTGTAAGACAGTCCTAAGATGTTTCTCATGCTCCTCTTCACTGCTGGAATAGACAAGAATGTCATCTATGAACACCACCACGAATTTATCCAAATACGGCAGAAAGATGCGGTTCATTAAATCCATGAATACTGCAGGGGCGTTGGTTAGTCCAAAGGGCATTACTAAAAACTCATAATGCCCATATCTAGATCTGAATGCTGTCTTCGGTATGTCTTGCTCCCGGACTCTTACTTGATAGTATCCTGACCGAAGATCGATCTTGGAAAAGATGCTGGCCTTGCTCAACTGGTCAAACAGGTCATCAATCCTTGGTAGTGGGTACTTATTCTTCACTGTTACTGCATTCAGCTTGTGGTAGTCGATGCACATCCTCGGCGACCCATCCTTCTTGGGAACTAGAATCACTGGCGTGGCCCAGGGCGATTTACTGTCTCGGATGAATCCCTTAGACTTCAACTCTTCTTCATGTTGATACAACTTATCCTGTTCTGACCGCGACATTCTGTAAACTCTGTCTGCAATAGGCCTCGTTCCAGGGTTCAACTCAACACTAAATTCTACCTCTCTGACTGGGGGTATCCCTGGGAGCTCATCAGGGAAGACGTCGAAAAAATCTTCGACCACTCTCGAAATCTGTCCTAGCTCTGACACTGCTGCTGAGATGACGCCTCCGGCCTGATTCTTCAAGGTTCGAGTAAAGATGAACTGCTCCATCCCAGGAACGCTGAATATGACCCTACCTCCTCTGCAATCAAATGTCGCATGACTGTCTCTCAACCAGTCCATGCCAAGAACGACATCAAAATTCCCTATAGGGAATTCAATCAATGATGCGGGCAGTAAATGCCCACACACCTCCACCGGACATGAAAAGCGCACTCTGCTAACTTCTACGAGCCTATTGCCGGTGAGTATATCCATGCTCTCCGGTAATGCCTCAAACTCTAATCCAGTCCGTGTAGCATATCGTGCAGAGATGAATGAATGAGTAGCGCCTGAATCAAATAATGCTACAGCGGGAAATGAGGTGACGAGAATTTTACCTGCCACCACGTCACTAGACGCTAGAGCCTCTCCCAAGGATAATGTGAGAGCCTGTCCCTGGCCCCGTTGAGCTCCTTGTTGCGGCCTTCCTCGACCATGCTGCTGCTGCCTCTGAGGGCCTTCGGCTTCCTGTGCCTGGCGGAACATCTGAGCCTGCGTTGGTAGACGCTGGGCTAGGGGCCTTACTACTAATACTGGCCCTCCACTCGGGGTTGCCACCGGAGCTGGCAATGATGGAAACTGCTGAGCTGGCCCTCCTGGCCTCTGCATCACAGGACAAGTGGAGATACGGTGGTCTGAACTACCACACCTCAAGCATAAGCCATTCGCTGACCGGCACACCTCCCTCGTGTGCCCTGTCTTCCCACAAAATGTACAGCCCTGGGGTGCTCTCTAACGCTGTTGTTGGTTCTTCGGCTGCTGATGCCGAACTGGCACTGTATTAGTTGACACGGCCGTCCTCCGCGGCGCTCCTGCATCATGAATACGTACACCGGGTGCTGGTGCCAACGTTTGCTGCATTGCTCCTCCCCCAACCTGGGAATGAGATCTCTTCTGACCTCCTGTCCTCGATGCCAACCTCTGCTGGGTAAGCTCGTGCCTCCGAGCGGCCGTCAAAATAGCGTCAAACGTCTGGTAGTCGTGTCCTTCTACAAGCTGTAATAGTTCCAAATGAAGTCCCTGCTGGAACCTCATAGCTTCCTCTGGCTCCGTTGCCACCATTGCTGGTACAAAATGGCACAATCTGCAGAACTCTGCTGCATACCCATCTACGGTCTTGCTTGCTTGCTTGAGACTGATAAACTTCTGCTGGAGCTCATATCGAGCTACTATGCCAAAATACTTGGCCTTGAATCTTTCACTGAAGGTGGTCCAATGAACAGGGCGTCTTATACCAACTTCTTCTGATGCCCACCAGTCGCGGGCAAGATCCTAAAGTACTAATTTGACCTGATCAACCTTCTCATCATCTGGAACCTTGGCTGCCACAAGAATGGCTTTAATGTCTTAAATCCATGTATCCGCAGTGATGGCATCCTCCGTGCCATCAAAATACCTCAGGTTCAAGCGACGGAACCTTCCTGATGCTCCCGAGTCAACCTCGGCACTCCTCTCAAGAGCTAACTGAATCCCTTAGTTCAGTAACATGTTCTGCTCCTGCTGCTGAGTCTGTTGCTGTTGGTTAGTGACTAGAAACCCCCGAATGATCTCTAGGAGTGCTACGGCGTCTGGTACTGCCGTCGCTGCTGGTGCTGCAGGAGTTTTAATAACCGGCGGCTGCACTGCCTTGGTTCCATTTCTGCTCGTGTCTGTCATGGAAAAGGTTCTCTCCCCTGCTGGCGCCCAGTCGAGCCATGCTCTTGCTGCTCTTCCTCATGGGCCTCACCCGCTACTGAGAATGAAGGGCCCCTATAGAGAAAGATATAAGATTATCAAGTCCGAACGAGGAAGATTTCGAGGATGCAAGTCAGGTTAGAGATCAAGGCAAGGACAGAGAATTTGAATCAGAATTTCAAGGGGAACAAGTTTTGATTGAGACTCCTAATAATTTCGTAATACCCTACAAGTCTGAAAAATAGACCTGCATGGGCCACCACTAAAACCTTGTCACGCTCCAGTACCGAAATACGGAGACGGACTAGGCCAGCTACTCCATATGAGGTACGTAACGTCATACGGCGATCGTGGCTGTCGAGAGACTAGGGGGTACATGCTACAATCAAGTCTTCTATGGTCCCACAGAGTTCTATGTCTTAATCAATCAAGTCACATCAGCAATGAAATGAACATTAAAGATAAAGCAGTAAGGCGTCCCTGACGTTTCATCAAAATGATCATGAGAGACTAGCTTTATAATTTAGCTATCTCAGAGAGTCAGGAGTACAAAATTATACACAGCTGCAGTCTATTTAATTACAATTATGTACTGACACAAAATATCGAGTAATCCGGCTAACAGGTGTCGGTGGCTAAACGCCGCAAAAGTATAAGCAGGAGTGGTGGAGAAGAAAACCACTCGAGTCCCCGGACCGCCATGCTCCTAGTATGCACCATGGATGTCAGGGAGGAAGATCGTGTCCTCTGGCTCTGCTACGAGATCTGGCCAAAACAAAACCAGCGGGGTCAGCCCCGAATAGCAATTACCGCCAAAGGGGCACAAGAGTTAAGATTAAAAAACCCAGATAATAGAATGATTGATAATAGTAATACTTATGCAACTATTATAGGGTACCGCAACATCCTCGAACCCATTTGTCGAGCATGAACAAGAACTGGGACATTCAGGTATATGTACCGGGTAGGAACACTTTGTTCTTCGGGGTCACATTAGTGCTCATATCATGCTCGGGACAAAAGGCGTAAGGATATAAAATGGGCATATAATATCTGATAAAATATCAAAAGCGTACGCACAAAAGTACGTACGCTCAAGGGTGAAAAGTCACGCAGGCTCACTCAAGGCAGCGTACGTGAAAAGTCATGCAGGCTCAAGAGGAGAGAGCTGCGTGAAAAGTCACGCAGACTCAAGGAGAGAGCTGCGTGAAAAGTCACGCAGACTCAAGGAGAGAGCTGCGTAAAAAGTCACGCAGACTCAAGGAGAGAGCTGCGTAAAAAGTCACGCAGACTCAAGGAGAGACACGCTTCCAACAGGAAGCGTGCTCAAACAGAAGCACACTGCTCACTGTCTTCTCCAAACAGCAAGAACACCATGGCTGAACCCAAGCTTCAAGGCATCATAACTTGGCCATCCGAACTCCAAATCCAGATTTCCAAAGTTCCAACTTGGGTGAAACTGAATGCTCTTCCACATGGAAGCATCAAAAACCCATAAAATCCAACTAAAGTAGATCAAACCATGCAAAATCCGAAAATGATTAAGACTTAGATCTACAAAAATCAAAGCTTCAAAATGGAAAATTCTAAGTTCTAAACTAGTATAGATTGAGGAGAAGAACATATTTTGGCAAATAGTTTTGTAAGAAATCTTTGACAAAAATTATTGATCCATCTCTTGAGCAAGTTGGTACTTGCCTTGGTTGGTGGAGGAAATAAATGAGAGGAAGTAAATGAGAGGAGAGAGAATGAGATGAGTTATATATATAAAGATCTTGAACCCATGGGTTCATGATGAACCAAAGGGTTCATGATGAACCATTGGTGAACCAAGAATAGGTTACCCAAATGAGCCAAAACTGTAGGCCCAAATGCAGAAAATAAATTAGAAAATAATATTTTGTCGAATATTTTTGGAAAATGCATGAAGAAATACTGTATAATAAATATCGTATAAATTCAAGGTAAATATAATTTATCAGTTTACGCATTAAAATACGTATTCCAGGATTGGGGAGTGACAGTAACATTCGCCCGGCGTATTTAGTTTACCGCAATTGCAACACTGTGTACTTAGAGCCCTACTTGCCCAGTAGGTTTTCCCGTCAATTTGGATATAGTCAGCTATTCCTCGGGCGTCCCAGTTCCCACCTGGGATTTGAAGGTAGCATTCTCGATGGTATTAGGGCATGGAGCTACTATGACACTTGTCATACTCGAACTAGCTTCTCGGTTTCTGCCGCAAACATGATAGGGGAATCTTGCATATGGCGACCTTATATCATGTTACGGCAAATCATCCTCCTCTCGATTTTGACCCGAGGACTAGCTTCATCGTGGGCACTCGCCTAGCGGAGAAGGCTATGGTGTCGAGGGCAAAGAAGAAAGGGGCGAATAGAGTTCCTACGCCCGATTCCGAGTCCTTCGACACAATTGAGGAAGACAACGAGCGGGACGACGAGGACTCCCTCTCTTCTGGTGACGAGGCAACGGCAGGTCAGCCTTCTGTCATGGCAGATGAGATGATGACGGATCAACCGTCGGTTCTATTAGATGAGGCGGTAGACCAATTGCCATCTGTACCGGAGGTAGTGCGGGTAGAACTAACGCCTGTCGTGCCTGGTCCCTCACGTAAGTGAGGCAGGCGTGAGTCTACTGGCGGAGGAGTAGCCTTTTTTGTGAAGAGAGCGGCGGTCGAACCCCTTAGGCTGCTTATTACGGAGAGGGGTGAGGATGTAGACGATGTTCCGGAGGTAAGACCAAGTCGGAGCCATCTCTTTGTTGTGGTTTTCTTTTCTCTTGGAGATATGACTTGACCATTTTTTTTCTTTGTAGACGTCTGACGAACCAGGCTCTCCTGAACCGTCTACTGCCCCTGGCGTTGATTCGGCCCTTGCTGCTTTGATTAGCGACATGTGTGCCGCAATCCTTTCTACGGGGGCTCTTTCAGCGACGGCTGGAAGCTTCCAGGTTGCTGAGGCCTCGGCCCGGAGTGATGAAGGTTTCCTCGAACCCGTCTTCGAGATCGCTGAACTTCAGCAAGGCGACGCCGATCTCGTTGCATCCCTTCCCGAGGGTGTAGGGGCGGAGGAGCCTATTATACCTGACTTGGAGACTGTTGGTGAAGAGGCTACGGTGGCTGTAGGCGAACTTCAACCTCCACACTCCTTCACTGGTAAGATAAGCCAAATATTGACTAGTGAGGGGGCTTATTTGCTCTATCAACATATCCTCCGGGTCAAATCGATTCATGGTTGCCTTGGCCCTACAGGTCATGACCCTTTACTTCCCATCGCGAATGTTCTTGGGGAAGGCTCGACCTGCCGTGATCTGGGAGAAAGGAGCGTTTTCTCTCCTTCGCCGTCTCATATCGAGGGGCCTCCCGCCAGCCCCGGACAGATGGGAATGGAGCTGGCGATGGTCTCTACCTCATCGTCTGCTGATCATACGGCTCCGAAGATTGACCTCTCGACTCTGCCGAGCATTCAAGTTCTGCAGGCCGCTGAAGAGGAGTTGGCCGCTGTTCATACGTCCTTCCGTACGGAGTTTGTTTCTCTTGTGGCAGGAGCGACAGATTCTGTTGCGTCTTCTTCAGCGTTGCCGGCTACACTCCCGTTAACACCGGCTTCTTCGGAGGCTCTGGACGAGGTGACGCAGGATGTGGTCGACAGCTTCTATCGCCATTTAAAGAGGGGCGTAGATGCTGCTGTAGAACGGAGGACCCCTTTTACTCTGTCTCTGCGGTGTGTTCGGGGTTAGGTTGCAACTTTGAAGTCTCTTCTTGGCGGGATAGGGTTGGCTGCACTCCTGGAGCCTAAGTTGGCAGAGGCTGATCAGCTTGTGACCCAATTGCTGGCGATACGGCAGGCGGGCTTGCCTGCTGCGATTGAACGGGAGCGGGGCTTCATCATTGCTGCTCGGGATAGGATCAATCTCGCTCGAGATACTATCGGGCCAGTTGTGCAGGAGGACCTTGACAAGTTATCCGCTTCGTATGACAGGCTGGGTCGTCGGAGACAGGCTTGTCGGGCTCGAAAAGAGTCTGCTTCTCGTAGAATTGTTGATACGAAGGAGCGGATTCTCGTACTCCAGAGGGAGTTGGCCTTCTTAGAGTCAGAGTTGGAGGCTGCTCGTGCGAAACAGGAGTCGATTGCTCGGGAGGCCGAGAGGGTTTCCCGATCTTCTGTCAACCTGGAGCGGGCCTTTAAGAGATTCGAGGATAACTGGCAAGCCCATGCTCAACTGGAGGACGAGGCGGTGCTGACCCAAGAGGCGGAGCGTCGAGCTACCCAGAGGTTTGAGCGGTCGGTTGCCTTGCTGACGGACCATCTCAGGACGTTGTGTGCCCCGGAGCAGTGATCAGTTTTTTGTTTTTTCTTTTGCTCCCCTTTTGTTTTTTTTCTTCTTCTTTTTCAAGGGATGTGATCCCAGATTGTGTAGTACTTTGAATTTTGAATAAATGAGCATGTTTTGACTCATCTTCTCTTTCTTGTACTTGTGGCATTTATGGAATTGGACTTGCTGGAGGATTATTTGTGGACCTGTTACCCTAGGCGTACCTTGGTTTTAGGTACGGATAACAAGTTTGGTCAGGATATCCGGAACAACCATGGAAAAGTGGTCATGGGTGCTCTCGGTATTGGGAAAAAGAGTACCGTAGAGCAGTTGGGCTCCCGGGACATGGTAAGGTGGTGGATTTATGCTAAGAAGCTTAGCAGGGGATACTGGTGGGCCTATTATCCTTGGCGTACCCTGGTTTAGGATACGAATAATAGGATGAAAGGAAACCAACATATTTGTTCAGAGGTTATGAGGACATGGCAAGCATGAGGGTTTTACCGAGGAATCTTCCTGCTCAGAGATAATGAGGACATGGCAGGGGAGACTTCACGAAAGATATTCGTGGTCAACAGCGGACATTTGTGGTCAACAGAGGACATTTGTGGTCAACAGAGGACATTTATGGACCTATTATCCTTGTCGTACTTCGGTTGTGGGTACAGATAATAGGTTGAAAGGGAACCGACATACTTGCTCAGAGGTAATATAGACATGGCAATCATGAAGGTTTCTTTGACGGAGCCTTCCCACTCAGAGGTAATGAGGACATGGCAGGAGTGGGCTCAATAAAGAGGGGGTACACAGAACGACTCAGAGGTAGGAGAACGGGGAAGTTCTATGCGAGGGGGCGGTTTGTTTTTGGTGGAAGTGAAAACTACTCAGAGGTAATGAGAACAAGGCCATTTCGGAAATTTGTGGATCGATTACCCTTTTTGTGTGCTGGGAGTGCGGGTAGTGGATCATGAGGGAGGATCTTTTCCAGAAAGGAAGTTCAGATGTATAATCATACGTGACTTACTATCTGAAAGAGTGACCTGAATGTGAGTTCAGAGGCACCAGCGGGTACATAACTCGGTAATTTAGAATATTAAGAAAGTGTGAGTTCAGCGGCACCAGCGGGTACATGACTCGATAATCTAAAGGGAATGTGGAGGTGAGTTCAGCGGCACCAGCCGGTACATGACTCGATAATCTGAAATGTTGTGGATGTGAGTTCAGCGGTACCAGCGGGTACATGACTCGATGATCTGGAGAGAATATCGTTTAGACATAATATTTCTTCAGGAACTTGCCGTTGACGGGCAACATGAGCAAGTCTCCGTTTTGTTTTGCGAGACGGTAAGCACCGTTGGAGAATACTGTCTCAATGATAAATGGGCCTTCCCATTTTGGCTAAAATTTGTCGGCGGTCTTGTGAGTCATGACCATCGGCCTCCGGACTACCAGAACGAGATCGCCCACCTGGAATGTTCTGATTTTGACCTTCTTGTTGAAGGCTCCGGAGATGCGTGCTTGGTATAGCTCAATTCGTTGCTGAGCCAAGAGGCGCTTTTCGTCTAGTGCCTCCAATTTCTGTAGCCGGTGATGGTGGTTTTTGTCTGTCGTCAATTGATGTGTGAGGGCGACGCGTAGTGAGGGGATCTGAGTCTCCAATGGGAGGACTGCTTCACTCCCGTACACGAGGAAGAATGGTGTATTCCCGGTGGCTGTTCGAACTGTGGTACGATAAGCCCATAAGCATTCACCGAGCTTCTCGTTCCAGTCGCGCTTGTTGGAGGAGACAAACTTCTTGAGGAGTTTAATGATTATTTTGTTGAATGCCTCTGCCAACCCGTTCGCTGCCGGGTTGTACGGTATCGAAGCGACATTCTAAATACGGTGCTTATCGCAGAACCGATAGAATGCATGGCTTACGAACTGCGGACCATTATCATGGATGATCCTTCGGG